>JAFIDM010091947.1:9838-34471 GCA_023159025.1 Thereuonema tuberculata
TACTCCCAATATTGTACGGATATTGTTTTATATTATATTTGTAGTAGTATCTAAAAAGAAAAAAAAGTATGGTTTTACCTCGAAATTTTCTTATTTCTTATTTAAGTTTATGTAAATATAAATATAAATATAAAAATATAATTTTTGTTATATTTAAGTTTATTATGGAGCTTTTGTATTTGTTGTTGTTTTTTTTCGATATTTTTAATAATAATGGATTATTATTCTAACTTCACGATTCCTCAGATAAGCCTAATCAAGAATTCTTAAGTGAATTGATTGTTTTATTGTGACTTTCTTTTGTTACCATAATTTATCTCTTTTTTTTTTTTTTTTTTTCTTGAATTTCAACTTGAATCAGACATGAAATATTACAGTTCATCGGGCAGTAATTTTATGTTTACATATTCACTTGCTGCAGGTGTTGTTTTCTCTTCCAATCCTAAATAAATAATCATATAAATTCATGTAAAATTTTCCAACAATAAAGTTTTAATCCAGTTGTAATTATAGATCTAAAAACAGACGAACAACTTCCCAATAATTAGTAATGAAATTTCGTATATAATTTCTTTTTCTTTTTTCTCCTGAAACCCTGCCCAGATTTGTAAGAATTTCTGAGGAATTCCGGCCTTCATTTCCTGCAGTAGTCTTGTCTATCAGTTCGCATTGTCTATTTAAGAACAAAACGAGCAGTAAAGAAATCAATGGGTAAAAACACCTGCCAACTTGTGTAGGAAGTGCAGTAGACGATGGAATCAGTGCCAGAACTGGAATAGCCCACATTTTCAATAAGCATCACTTATTATGAAAGAAATAACATGCAATTTTTCCTGTTGTGCTTTTTACTTTTCTTCTATTGGTTTTTAGATAAAATGAATATATGTACAGTTGTTCCAATTATCTTTCGAGTATTATTAACTCTGTAACAATTAGTTTGTAGTCCATCCAATGATGGGAGTACCTCAGTGAAATCAGAACTGAATTGTGTTCTTTAAATAAAGTGTCTTAACTTTGTACAGTTTCTCATAAAGTTTGTAATAAATAGAAATAAATATAAAATACAATACACCAGTTTTTCAACAGTTAACCGTTTACTTTTCTTATGATTAACTGTCCTGTAGAAACGCTAACGTTTGTCTGACGTTTGCTGTCAATTATACAAAGCTCCAAATTTTCTATTTTCGTATCGGTTTCTTTAATTATTGGTTCACAGCTCAATGATGTTTAGGCCTACTTTTAATTTTCTGTTACTTAAAAACTCTTTTTTTTAATATTATTTAACACTAATGGAAACATCATTAAGATTGGCTAAACTATTTCAATTATGCATGATTTCAATATCTAACAACTACATTTATATCCCCTTAATGTAAGTAGTCTTATTTGATTGGCCGTTTAATGACAGTTCTGCAAGTTTACTTTTGAATAATATTTCAATTTTGACACTTACAGTTTTTCTGTGTGCAATTCAAATAATAAAAAAGGCTAGGAACATATTTGACATTAAAATCTAAGCAAAATGAACATATAAATAGAGTAAAAAAAAATTAATGCTTTTAGACAGTGTCAAAAGCAAAGCGGCCCCATAATATGCACAATTTTATAAATAAAATGTGTTCAGAAGGGTCGATTTGGGGAGGGGGGGGGACGTCTATCGCCGTTTTCCTCTTTATCCCCTTGACTCCTTAAAATCCGGTCAGGGAGTGGTCCTGGAGGTCTGATTTTTTTGGACGTGGTCACCTACTTTTTGATGCTGAACACAATGGTGAAGGTTGCATTCTAATATCTCTAACCGTTTGGCCACTACAGAGTGTAACATCCAGCAAGCATAAAAGCAAGAGCGGTCCCCTATGTTTTACAGGCAAGTTGTAACCTAGGGCCGCTAATGGAACAATGTACACTATTCTGAAATAGATGGCGCTCAGGAGTTTGGCATTAAAGGCCGTTTTAGATGCGCCATTTAAATAAACAATACCAACGGCAATGTGATGTTAGATTGCCAATGAATGAAAGCTTTAAAACTTGACCTTACACGTTTCCAGAGCTACTTCCATCAGCGGAAGCGTCTAGGCAAAAGGTAATCTTGTCAATTGGCATTACAATGCCGCCACATCTACGTTTTGCTTACGAAAATAAACATTGATTTATATAATTCATCAGAATAGACGACAGAATGTTTTTATTTAATTAAATAAAAGTTTGTTAAAATAGAATGTCTTCATTTAATTATTTAAAAGTTATAAGTATTCATTCAACTGATAATCCTAATCAAAAACCAATTAATCTTACAAATAATACTATAATTTTTAACTAAAAAGATAGAATAACTACACTGTAATCTCCAAATACTAATCGAGATAAAACTCTCCCTATAAAAATTCCCCCTAGTATTAAATTTAATATAGGCAACCCCATCAATGTATTTACATCTCCTAACCCTTGATTACCCTTAAACTCTCAATTTCCACTTACAACATAACCGACCAACCGGAAAGAATGAGGAAATTTAGCCTATATTTCATTTTTCATCTTTTTATATTTCTTCTGTTTTCAGTTTTGATATTTCTCGTTAAATCTCGATCAGCAACGATATGTTTTTCGAGATCAATCGACTTACCGCTTCAGATTTTCAGGTTGGAAATATGTTATTGATTTTGGTTAATAATGCAATTTTTTCTAGAGCCATCCATAAAAGCATAGGGAAAAGATGACCTAAGTTCATGAATATCAATTTTGTAGTCAGTAATTTCGATACACAGATGCAAATTGGATTGGACTAAATAGGAGTTCGATTGGTGTATTCTACAATACACCAGGTTCGCTTTTACACAAACAAGACTGCTTACTTGAATTGTGCGTCTGAAACGGCTTTACAATCGAAATCCAAAATTTCATATGTCGAGAGCGAGGCTCAATAGAAGAAATATGCTAAAGAATTTGGGATTGTTGTGGCTGATTGAGCGAAATTCTTCTATCGTGTTTTGTCTTTTTATCTTACTTTGTTTCGAAACTAGTGATGATGTAGCTTTCTTGGATCATATTTGGTTCATTTTAATGAGAAAAGAAAACAGATGGAGCAAAAATGAAAATGTCTTTATTTGAAAAGATAAACTTTGTGATCACTTATAACAGTGACAATGTCAATTTTCAATTGGAGAAAACAATCAAATTTTGTTTTCTCAACTCGAAATTTTTTAATTTTTAATTTCTGCATGGGACAAGGAAAGTGAATTTGCTTCTTTCAGAGTAGACAGAGAAAAGTTATATAATCTCCGATAGATCTCGAGAATATTTAACTTTTCTTTTTTTATCATTTTTACTCTTTCATCGTTCTGGAACTGAACTACAACAATGCTTTCAAAAAAAAAATCCTCTTTGAAAATCTCCATGCATATCTTTGATTAGCCCCTAGCGGACAAATAAGATTTTTGATTCAGTTTTCTCTCATTAAAAGAAAAAAAAAAAGTTTTCATTAATATCTGATCGCTGAACCCGTAGATATACTTTTTGGCATAATTTCTCTTAGATAAAATTTTCACGAAAAATTGAGCTTTTTACAATTTCTGAACCTTTTTTTTAAAAAAAATATCTATTTGAAATATTAATAAGATAAAAAAAAAGTTGATTAAGATACTGTGATAAGTGAATGTATTTTATTTATTTAATATATTTTAATTTTTTCCTCAACCTAAAATAATAATCCAATTTTTTTTTTGCATAATTTTGTTGAGTTGTTCATCTGAGTTTTATTCCAAACCAGTTCTATGTAAGTTTGCCGTTTCACTGAAATTTTATTAATATTAACATTGATCTACAGTGTAGCATTACTGCGAGAATATTTTTTTACTCTTAAAAAGAAAAAGAAAAATGGGTAAAAAAAATACTGAAATTACTTTTATGGTTGGATTCGAACCATATCTGAAAAAAGGTGAAAAAAAGAATGTTATTTTCGCTCGATTTTTTTGCAGCCTAGCGTTTCTATTTTGATTATATTAATTTTAAAAATAAATAAAGCTTTGGCTTTTCCATGCTTTTGCAATAATATACCAAAAAAAAAAAATTAACTACCTAAGTTCATTTTAAATTTGGTCTTTAAAAACCTTTTCGTTAAGGGGCTGTTCAAGTATTACGTAAGCACATTTTTTACCCTCTCCTGCCCCTTGTAAGCAAAAATATGAAGATGCCCGACCGCCTTCTCCTTGTGCTTACATAAGATTTACCGAATCATTAACAGTAAATACCGCTGAAAAATAAATGAAAATAGTCAAAATTACATGTTATTCACTTCTGATTTAAAATGTAACAGATTAAATATAAAAGTACACATGAAATACTGTGGAAAAAGTCTATTTTGAGCAGCGCACTCTCTCGCGTGCACGTTTCTCTATCTTACGTAAGCATTGCTCTGATTCCCCCCTCCCCTTGTCAGCAAAAATAAACAAAGCTTGAACCCCCCTCCCCCTTTCAATGCTTACGTCTTGTCCCTAAACGTTTTACAAGAACAAACTGATAAGCTTTCCGAATAATTTAGTATTGATAGCTTGTTTGAATTCATGTTTTTTTATTTTATTTTATTTTGTTTGTCGAGTCTCCTTTAGTTGTATCAGCAGGGCTTTTGTGTCTTGAAGTTCAAAGAAAATCCTGATATCTATAATGAAAAATAGACCTAAGCCAAATGTGCATCGACTACACAAGATGACAATTCACAAAAATCTATAGAATGACTTTTTCTTCCTTTTATTGTTTAGTATAAGAAGAGAGCTCAGGTGGTTACGTTGCCTCACAGGTGTAGGCTTAAGCTAACATCTGTCATAAAGTCTCTTGTACAAGACACTACATCATAATCTTTTTCTTTTTGAATAGCAAAGTTCATTCCCAGAATCTATCACAAAGATTTAAATTGCGATAAAAATAATTATAATTATTGAAATTGTGTAATTTTATTACAGACATACAAATATTTTTTTTTTCCCCTGCTGTATTTCTATTCTCTTGTTTTCTAAATCCCCCGTCTGTGCTCATGAAACTCGAGAGATATTTTAAATATCCGATAGACTTGTCTAAAACTCGTTCGAGCCAGGCTGTCTGTATTTGACATCTCTGGACTAGGACATCTAATATCATTAACCTTATTCTTCCAACTGATTGAACTGAGTTTTTTTCATTTTTTTTCCCCACATCTTTACAAATTCTGAATGGAAATGTCTGGGATTTTTTAGCACTATCTTTTTCAGATTTGGGCAACTTAAGCTCTTGCAGAGAATGTGGTAATACATTAATATATTACTTTTATTTTGCGAATGTTGTGAACCAGGTTAAGGAAGGGCCTTGAAGTTTTCGAAGATATCAAAAGGGGGCGCGAGAAATTAAAGTTATGTAAGTACGATTTTAGCCTTTATATATTATATAAAGTTACTTTTAAGGATACTTTAAAGTTACTTTCAAATCAAATTGATATTTGTGTAGTGTCTCGATTTACCAAAAACGAGTTTGGTAACATTCGCAGTTTCTGTCATTCATGAGTCGAATCAGCATTTTATTATTGATATAAAACTTCATAATTTCGAGAAGTTTCTATTGAAATGTTTCACTATTAAAAAAGGGTTTCCAAAGGGAAGTAACACTAACTTTACTCAGAATTAAAACACAGAATCTTGATCTCTTTCTTTGCTGACTGCTGAATAATTTAAAAGATTATATTTTTAACATTATTTTGGATGTTTCTCAAGTTCTAAATTCTAAATTTAAAACTGCACAAGTTAGTGCTTGCAATTCTGGCAAAACCTCAAAGAATTGGAAAAGAAAAAAAAAAGAACTTCATTAAATTTGTTCGGTTTGAGTCCAAAATTGGTTGTAAACGAGCTCTGTATTTCCGACATCTTAGCTGATGTTTCTTGTGAGCAGATGGATACAATAGTTATATCATGGCTCTGATTGTTTCTGAACTTGTGCCAGATTTGAATTCGTGCATTTTTCTTCCATACGTCAAGCATTTTTAATTTATTTTACCTGCGGATGTTTTTAAAATTAACATTAACGCTTCCACTAAGTTAACTTTGGAGAATTATTTACACCGAAGTTAAATAATTACGGTAGGAATGGATAGTTTATAGTTTTGGAAAGTTTGGTTGGTATTCCATCAATTTCTAAAACTAAAAACTTCGTGTTCCTATTTTAGGTGAGTTATACATGCACTTAAAATTGCTTGGGAATGTGAAAATTATTGAATAAATTCTGCACCTTGCTCATTGAAGTAAATAACATAATTTTTGTAGTCATTCAATCCAGTGGGTGAAATAAAACTAGTGGGTGAATTACGTTTCAGTATTCTGAAAATATTACTGCACACATCTTGAAGGTTGCACATTGTTCTTAGACTTCACATAATTTACCTTATTTTCCAAAGAATTCTTCTCAGAAATGAGATGTAATATAAAATTAATAATATTCTTTCATTCGTGATGTTCAGAATCTACAATTTAACGTATTTTACATACATTCTTATATATTGACAACTGTGCTACTTCTTTTTCTTTTCGCTTTAATTTTCCCAATATTTTTTATTACAGTAAAACCTCGTTAAGTCGTCACTCAAGGGACCAAACATTTTTAACGAGTTAAGCGGAGTGACGACTTAGGCGGAGTGGGAATTTTTGAAAAAACAAAACAAAAAAACACTGAAATACAGTATTTTTATGAATTGCTGTAGGATTCGGTGAGAAAAACAAGATTTTCAGAAATCAATACATGCAAATGAATGAGTAGAAAATAAAAAGAGAACACTTTTTATATTTTTGCTTTTCTTTATAGTTACCACATTTTAATCGTTTCAAAAGAAAGGCAATGTCTGCCTTTGAAACGTTCCAGCCAACCATTGCTGCCGCCAAAATTTTCAATTCCTTAGCAATTTCCATGACTTTTTCTTTGAGAATCACGGCAAAAATCGGCACATTTTGCAATCTGTTATGTTTTAGCCATCGAACTAAAACCTCCTCGATCTCGTCAAACTTCGATTTCCCCATTCTCTCTCTCTTGTCTTTGCAGTCAGCTTCTTCAATTACTTGTTTCGATGAAACAATATCGTTTAATGTAGTCCTGGGAATGTGGTAAGAACAAAGAACTGGCAAAAGCTGTTTTCGAAACATTTGATTTTTCAAAAAGTGCAATTAAGTCTTTTTTCTCTTTAAAAGATAACGAGGTAAGTTTTCGTTTCCCTGGCATGTTAAAAACGTAATCGAACCACGGAATTGCAAGAGAAAAAAATAGCCCTTATAGCGGGACTTACTCGCTATGAAATGAAGTCACACTCAGGAGCGGTCAAGAAAAACGTCTACACTCGACAGAGTCGCAGCGAGAAGTGTGCTTTGAATGATTAGCAGCGAGATTCCAAGAACCCAAATCCTCCGAAGGGGTAGGAAAGGAATGAAGTGACAGGCGTGGTCGAAAATTCCCCGTAAAGGCTTGGCTTTCGTAAAGTGAAGGGGCGATGCTGAAAAGACAACACGATGGCATGCAAAATGGAGAAGAAAGATGCTTTTGGCCATTTTTGAGGGTGACGAGTTATCCGGAGTAGAATTAAATTTGGTGACGGGTAAAGTAGGGTTTGTGAAGCGCTTGCGAGCACTAGACACAAGTTGATAGGTATGGGTTTCCCAATCCCTCAAACTATGTGACAATACCCCTGCATAAAATACTACAGATTGGTAAAATCCTAGGACTTATGCAGAATTAAGGACATTGGGATACACAATAGGCCTTTTGAGGCCGCAGTGTTAGGGACTTTATAGTACCTCCCATTTTATGTTATGTTTTGTTAGGGTTATTTTACATTATTGTATATGAGACCTTGTCGGGACCAAAGGAAAACGACGACTTAAACGGAGTGACGACTTATCCGGGTGACGACTTAACGAGGTTTTACTGTAGTTATATTATTTTTTTTAAGTTTTTGTTATACCTATTTATTTATTTACTTACATTTGTAAACCTTATAATGTTTAGTTATTCAGACAAAACTTCAATTTTTGTGAAAACTGTGAACAATGAACCAGTTCTGATGTTTCTAATTCTTATTTTTTTAATACATAAATTAAAATTAAATTCATAAATTAAAAGAGCAAACCTTATTAATATCAACCTTAAGTCTATGAAGATCACTAGCAGATTTTAATGAAATATATATAAAAAAAAAGTTACTTTTAGATTATTAACAATGTTTTCCCATTCAATCTTCAAACATGAATACATTAACTGATAAATATCCTTTGCACCGTCATTTTTGTGGAATCGATTTATCTTAAGCAGGAGAATGCGATTTGTAAAAACTTTCTTTTATATGATTCGTCCAATTTTTATCGCATTTTCCTGAGATAAATAAAAAAATAACATATTGCTAATGAAGATACGGTATGCCTGTGGTTACCGTAATAATAATCTAGATTACTTTGTCCTGCAAAAGTGGAGGTCGTTCAGCTTTGAGTAATTAAGATATCTTTTCTTCCTAAGCTGACAGGCGAGACCAAACGATGTCAGCTTAGAAAGAACTTGACCTAGACTAGATTCAAGCGAGCATCGAACGAAGCAGAACTCCATATTAGCAGAATGGGTTATAGGCATTACATTTTAAAGGTCTGAAACTACAATTGACTGTTTTCTTAGGAGTTTCTATAAATCATGTTTGTTTTCTATTTCAGATTCTTTCGCCAGTGAGTTGCCTTATCGTAGTTGATGTCCAAAACGATTTCTTGACTGGTTCTTTAGCGTTGAAAAACTGTCCAGCCAAACAGGACGGGGTGGAAGTAGTGGCAATGACAAACTTTCTGATTGATACCATTCCCTACGACTTAGTTGTGTATACTTTTGATTGGCATCCAGCCAATCATGTCTCCTTCTATGACAACTTGCCCTCAAGAAAGTTACACAGTTCAAGCCAGGTGAAATTTCCGTTTTTATCTTTTCTTTTTTCAGATTAGCACTACACAAATTCTAAGTAAAAATTTGAAAAAAAAAATTAGAAACATCTTTGAATTAAACAGGAAAAATATTCATTTTTAAAAGACATTTTGTTTTGTAAATGTAGGGTTTTTTTTATTTATTAAAGTAAAAAAGTAACACGTCTCAAGTTTACATATACGAGGACTTCAGCATTTTTTCTGTAAGAAAAAGAAGTAATTGTAAAAAATTGTAATTTTATGTAAAGGATACATAGTGAAGTTTAATAAATTTCCAATAAGGAGTTTTAGGGTTTGACAAACCAAATCTTGAAATTATTAAAGGACCGAAACTCCACGCTGACACAAACATTCGCCAGTTGTAAGAAGAAAAAAAAATTTTCTTGTCTCTTTCATAAAATTTGTTGACAGAATGACATAAATTTCTTATTAAGTTATTCAAGAAGAAAAATGGATGAAACGATGTTTTATATATATTTTATTATGTAATATAACAGTAAGAGCAGATGATGATTTAAATTTTGTGTCGGTGTTGTGTTTGATGGCCAAACCTCAGAGCAAGCCTTATACAGAATGCCTATAATTGAAAAAAAATAATAATTAAATTTCATTAAAAATTAAGGAATTTTGCTAAGATAAAAAAAATTTCTAACATGAAAAATTTTGAAAATATGAAGTACAGTGCATTACGTTTTACGTATGAACAAACTACTGAAACATCAGTTTTATTATTTTCTTTTGTTATTTTTTAGATGCATTTTTTTAGATTCAAAATATTTCTATAACATTCCGTTTAATCTGTTTGCTGTACTTTAGACAGTTTGGATAGTATGTAAATTGAAAACTTGACAGAATGCCTTGAGTTATGTGGATTTCGGGCTCAAAATAAATCTAGTGCTTATTTGGATCACATATTGACTTAAACGAAGAAAGACTTAAAAATTAATAAAACATCAATCAAAAATCATCATTAAAAAAAAAAAAAATCGCTTGAAGACTCGGAAATGTACATGACGTTCATTTAGGCATTTGGTTTGAAGAAACTCTTCTTCATCAATGTACTTTGTAAAATAAGAAAAAAAAAGAGTTGGATTTCTTTTAGGGTTTAGTCCTTTAAATAATACGTAATTAATTATTAATTGTATGATCATTTAAATTAAGTAAATGCTGAATTTCTTAAGTAAAAATATCATTGACTAATCTTCATTTACCATAAATTATCATTTACTTATTACTTAACGTAAAATTACTTGTTCGTGCGTAAGAAAATGTCATTATAATATTATTATTTTTTTATATCACAGGTAAAAGCAGAAGATGCCAAATTATACGATGAAGTTGTGTTCGAAGGTCCCCCCATTAATGAACAAGTTCTTTGGCCATCCCATTGCATACAAGGATCCTGGGGAGCAGAACTACATCCGGACTTAAAGGTTCATAGAGTGTAGCTACTTTAAAATAATTATATATAAAAAAAAGTAAATTTATATTTATAGTGTCATTGACGTATTGATGAAAAAAGTAACAACATTAAAATGTAAATTTATAATATAAAAAAATAACGAAAATGGACTTGGGAATATCTCCCACTGGATTGCTGTTATGAGATACCTGCAATTGAAAGGTATGGAATATGGAAGTTAAATAACAGAATAAAATCAAAAGAGATAAATCCCATTTTTAAAATTGTACATTACTCCTGTGATTAAAGAACGATATTACACCCACATGCATTGCCATCACTATACAATCAGTAATATTACACTATGATACGCTATATTTTCAATCTCCGCATGCTCTTTGGTTTCCAAGGGATGACACTACTTTAGTTGATTTTTTTTTTGATTTTTTTTAATATAGATTTAATTACGTCTCAGCAATCATCATATACGTCCATAGTTGATGTAAATAATGCATTTATAACTAAAACAACATTGTACAGAAATAAATAAAGGAGAAGTACAAATACATGTAACGCATATAGGAATAAATAATTTTACTAAAGCATCTACAGTAAAGCATTTCCATGTACTATCGGTGGCGTTTCCAATGTCACATTAGCTGCCCGATGCTTCCCCGCTCTTACAATTTTTTTTAACCCCCTTTCAGTGCAAAAAGGAGCTAAAATTTGGTATACGTCAACTCCTTAAGATCCTGAATAAATGATAAAAATTTCAAGGGATGTTTCTATCTGACAAACCTAACCATTCCCTTGTTAGATTGGTTTAAGGAAAGCAATGCAGGAAAGCACTACTCCACCAACAGTACCATCCAAGAGGTAGTTTTTTTAACTATCCTACAAAGAGGTGAAGAAAAGAACAGAATAATCCGCACTCGCCTTAACCTTCTTTTTTTACTTGGGCTGACGAATCTGGTTGGCAAGAAAAAATGGCCGTACAGGTGAACGTTAACCGGACGTAAGTCCAAAGCAAGCGGACGCAAACCCGGAGCAGTGTATAAATTGAAAATTCAGATATGACTAATTTCATGTAGCAATTTCACGTAACCATATTTTGAATCATTAAGTTTGATTCAGAATTTTACCAATCGAGATAGTAATATTCCCGTTTTCTTCATAAGTTTTAAGCAATGGTTCCCAATAGTTCATCATCATCTTATTCAAATAATATATGTATTGAGATGTTTGAAGGCGCAGTTTTTTTTTTTTTTCTTTTTTATTTATTTTTATTTTTTTAAATTTTACTGCTTAAACTTCCTGTCCATCCGTTAACGCATTTTTTCCCTAAGGAATTAAGAAATTTCTCTTTATCTGTCTCAGTTTTCTTCATTTTTTTTATTAAATTGTGCGGATTTCTGTTGACTGCTCATCAACACTATCCTATTTTGGAATTGATGATATTTACATTATTTTTTTCTTATTTTTCCTTTCCAGCATTCTAGCCTCTAAATTTTAAATTATGTCAAACAATCTTCCAAAATTTAGATTTTATAAATCGAGAAAACATCATATCCTCTATAAACTATGGAAGATATGACGGAGCCGCTACTTCATATACAATATTGGTTATAGCTTCGTGACTGTCAAAAACAAATTGAGTATGTTTTCTTTTCATCCACTAACGTGAATAAATAATCATAGCGACCTTTTAATTCAGTAAAACTAAGTATTGTTTGTTCTTCTTTTGTCCCCATGCATCTAATGACAGCATATAAGTCTGTATTCCATTATATGTAACAATTGCAGTCACTTTTTCATTGTCTCTGCCAAAAATAATAAGTTTGCTTTCATAAATTGTTATTTTAAATGGTAAAGGATTTTGATTTAATGTTATATTCATTATATTTTCTTTGTCGAGTTGATTCTTATTGCTCTTATAATCCTTAAAATAAAACTGCTTTTCCATTAATTTTATATATATTTATGCAAGATTTTAGAAAATGTTTGTGATGTATATTCTGATTATTCTTTCACTATAATTTCTGCATTATTAGTATTTCTTTTTGAATTCCTTTTGTTTTTATTTATTCTCAGGTCATAAACAACAGCCTTAATATCTACAAAGGTACAAATCCTGAAATCGACAGTTACTCTGCTTTTTGGGACAATAAAAAATTATCCGAAACAACACTATTACAGGAATTGAGAGATCGGAATATCACCGATGTCTACTGCTGTGGTGTTGCCTATGAATTCTGTGTAGGTAAGTAACAGCTTTAGGCCAGCAAGTATATGATTTAATGGCGTTTCAGAACGTTCAATGACATTTAGACAGTATTGGTTCAGCGGTGAATCCCACTCAGCTGCTTATTCTAAAATAAGTTTGGCGTTATTTCGGTTATAGGAATAGATATATGTTAATTTTCCCTTAAAATTATGAAATCAATAAATCGAATGTAAAACTAACGAGCAAACGGCTGCAGATATTTCCTCATTGAAGCAATTCATTCTGATTGGTTCTCTTAAGATCCTATCAATCAAAAATTCATAGAAAAGTAGCTGACTTGTAGTTTTCCGCCAATCTCACACTGGCATAACGTTGTATTCTATTGACACTGATTTACTCCTGAGGGAAATGAACTTAAATGATGATGATGACTTAATTGGCTTTTGATGAGGCCTTGCCACTGACCAATGCTCTAAAAAACCATTTGGACCAATAATCCACTTTGGCCTTTACGCCGAGTTAAAACGTTAAAGATATAATTAAGAAAGGAAAAAAAAACCACACACACACAAAATGAAACAAGTATCTGTCTAGCTAGGTAGACAAATACTTGTCTCATTTTGTGTAGTTTTGTTTGTTTCTTAGCTAGGTATAGTACAAAATTGTTTGCCATTAATTGATTCATAAATTAATAAGTTATCAAGTGACGATTGTCGTGCTATTATTATTATTTACAAAGAAATAAGAAATACTGTCCAAAACCTTTCTACAAACAAGTGAAAAAAAAAATGTGCTAAAGCATGAAATTAAAAGTTTTATTAAAACCTAAACTTCGCCTAAGGAGCGTGAGAGGGTTTTCTGCCGCGCAACTACAGCCGACTGTCCACTGGGAAAAAGGTGAAGTTTGGGAATTTTTTTCTGGACAATTACTGACTCGATCGACTTGAAATTTGGATTTGCTTTAGATTAGAGTGTCTACTATACAATTTATATTTTTATTCGACTTTATGTATAACAATTTCAGGCATAGTCATCTTTCTTTTCTGAAACAAACAGTCGACTTTGTCTGCATTTTTCAGGATAGGTAGACATAAATATCCCATTCCTATGGTGTTGGGCCTCTGAATACAATGGTGAACACCGTTTGCCGATCCAACCTTTCGTTTGGCAGTTGTTAGGGGAGGACAATCGCAAGAGCCCCCATACGGGTCGCTGAAGACACAATGTTGACATCGTATGCTTTATAGGCAAAGGTTGAATTAGACTACAGTTAAGAGTAAACAACGAAATATTAATAAAACGATGAAATAATAAATATAATGTAGCGGAATTCTTTTTTACTCAAATACGATTTTTTTCCCTCGCATTATTCTACCGTAAAGAACCCAATTCTCCTTACATTCGCGATCTAAGATAGTAGAACCAATGTGGAACTTCCGATGTATTTTTCTTTAGTTTCCTTTCCTTCTGTTTAATTTTTCTCCCATCGTTTATTTGCAGTAATTTATGACTGCCCGAGCTAAAGAACAGGAATAGAAAAACACAACAGACAGAACCTTTCTATTAGTTTAGTTTATTTTTATGCTCAATCAATATCGCTTTTTTTTTTTTTTTAGTTCTCAGACATGGATCCTATTAAAAATGAACCTGTTTTGTTTTGTGTTAGAGTTGCCATAAATGGAAGTTTATTTTGTAGATCATTTCTTAAATTATAATTGTTTATTAATCAGTTAATTAATTCAACTCCTTATCTACTAGGCATTCCGAGGGTAGAGGTCTATTTTAGATTGACTCATTAAAGGATTAAAATAATTTAGACGTTTATTTTTGTATAGCTAATCTGACAGGATTTAATTGTGTACCATATCTTATTAAAAAAAAACTAAAAAAAAAACTTGTAAATTTAATATATTTAGAATTTAAATACAGGCAGTCCCGCGGTTATGGACGAGATACGTTCCTGAGAATGTCGTAGGTCGGATTTGTACGTAACTCGGATCCCTGATGAACAGAGTAGGGATAATATTAATAATAATAATATCTTAACAACACTGTAACGGCATGTGGTAATAATAATACAGAGTAATACTGTAATAATAATAATAAGGTCAACAAACAGACCTATCTCATTGATATTGCAGTGCCTATCAGCAAGAACATGCAGAAAACTCACGCAGACAAGATCAGTAAATACACCGATCTAGCACACGAGCTCCAGAAGCAGTGGAGGCAGGACCGAGTACGTGTTGTACCCATCATCCTGTCCGCTACTGGTCTGGTGCCTCACACATTGCACCACAGCGTCAGCACAATAGGACTTCACAAAAATACGTATGCACAACTCCAGAATGCTGTGATGCTCAACACAACACGCATAATTAGGAAATTTATGGACACAACCACACATCCCTAATTTTTTGCACACCTGTATTTACACTTGGCAATTTGTGCTTTGGTCCTTCACCTGTCATATTGTTTTTGCTGGGGAAACCCAAGGTTTGAAACATACAAATATAATAATAATACCCCTGAATTGCAATAATAAGTTATTGTGTAAACACAGACTCACAAAATCGAGTAAAAAAAGTTAAGACGAAAGTGCATAAGTGACCATATAAACAATAATACTAGCCGCTAGCGTAAAGATGCTTCGCCAACAAAGCGCTTACTAGTTCAGTTTCTCAAATTACTAATGTAATAATAACATTGTTAATAACCATTTAATGTTCTTTGTCAACAAAAATTGTGAACTATTTAAAAAAAAAGTTAAGAAAACGGGAAGTTACAAGAACCTGCGGTCTAAGGAGGTGAAGTAAGAATTATTACTGAATAACTCAACAAAACTGAATCACACAATAACACACCATTTAAAATCTTTGAACAAAAAGATACTTCGAAATCCAGTATTGTGAAGCATTTTTTAGATATAAGATATCATTTAATAAAAATTTTATTTTAAGCATTTTAGTAAAACCTGTTTTAAACTTTCTCTTGAAGAATCCTTTGAATTTTTTATTATCTCTTCAATCAAATCGACATAAAGGGACGTGGCAATTAGCAATGGATTAATCATTCCAGCGACATCTGTTGTTGAAAAACGGAACTACTATCAATTCTTCGGTAATAAATTAAAAAAAAAATCCGATATTGTTTATAACTATAATTCCTTTTACCACATTATTATTGCAAATGCAAATATCAAGCAATTTTTTAAGTAACGGTTTTCACTCATTAATTGACTTGTTTTATTCATATTTCAAAGTAACTGTATGAATGTAGGTTGTGGTGATTTTGCTTACATGGCAAACTTTCTTTCGTGAATGCAACTGTAAGTCATGGCTGAAATAAACTTTCAGTAAATAAATAATTAAATAGCAATAGTTTTAAAATTATCAAAACCCAATTAATATATGATATATTACACAAAAATATAGTAAATAACTAAATTGCTCAGTACTTTTTGAAAAAAAAAATTTCTATCTATTATTATTTAACTAACCAAATTGACACATATTAAATATTCCAGCACCTATAATACAGGAGTAATTTTATAATTACACCTAATAGGACTGGCAAACATTAAAAAAAAAAAAAAAAATAAATAAATAAATAAATAAATAAATAAAATGATGAATACACAAAGAAAGCAATTAGTATTGGTTGTTTTTTAGACCATCTCTAATAAATGAAGAAAATTGTGTTATATAAAAAAGTATTGAAGACTATTGCAGCCAAATCTCAGATATGTTTAAGAAACGTATTATCATAACATAACATATTAAGAAATAAAATAACCTTATAGATAGTTAATTAATAATATGTTAAATAAAAATATATTGAGGGATATAATGCAATAAACATCCGTATTAAACATTTTATTTTGCATATGTCATTTATCTCATTTATTTATTTTAGAATAAGTGTAGGCTATATTTTTTTTTCTTGTTCTGATTTAATAGAAATCCATTGATCTAAACTTTAATGAATTTCACTATTAACTGATATTTTTTTTTTCGCTAGGATCCACTGCTTGTCATGCTTTGGAACATGGGTTCAGAACAGTTTTAGTCGAAGATGCCACACGGGGCGTTTCACTGGAAGGAATTGCCAACATGAGGAAGAAACTGATAGACAACCATGGCTTCATTGCCGATTCGCATCAGGTAAGATAGTAATTAACTGGTTTTGTTTTATAAAGGAATTAAAATTAAATTTTTCCCTACAGAAACCCACCAAGTTTTCCAATATAAGTTTTGGAAATAGGTCCTTAAGAATTATTAGAGGAAATTAATTTTGTGAACACGCCCAGGGGACGTTTCAATGTCACGCATTTGGTCAGGTTAATACCCTGTTCTAGACGATGAAAAAAAATAGGAAAGCAATCTATTATTATAACGTTTGTTAGGGAATGAAAGCTAAATTTTTAAACTATATAAAAATCATCTTTGTTGCAAGAAAGGTTTATAGAAAAGAAGTTATTAATTTCGGTATTATTAATAAGAATGTGGAATAATCGATAGGGTTAATTAATTTGAAAATATAACCATGGCGGGTCTAGTTCGCCTTCACATATTTTTAATGATAGAATATTCGTAAACAAATAATACTCAAATCAGTTCAGTTTTCTTTTTATATAATAAACATATATTTGCTTTTCTTATGAAAGTTAGGGATATTACATACAATAAAATATTTTCTGATTTTTCTTAATAATTATATGTTTTTAAGTCAATCGAACACTCAAGTTCGAATTGTAATGAGGAAAAAAAATACTTATTTAATCTTTTCTGAATTACAAACTGTGTTGGGCTTTCTAATTTGATAATTAGACGAATTAGACAAACATGAAAACGCATAGGATTTGTTTGTTTGTTTTTTTGTCTTCCATCACTACATAGTCACCTTGAAAATTTCCTTTTAAATTTACGAGTTGAAAATTGCAGGAATCCCTTGTCTTGGCAATTGGTCAATCTTTGTTTTATTCATTGACGATTGATAAAACAGAAAAATACTATTTCTACTAAGTAATAGTTATTGAATCGGAATGTTTACTTTTCGTTGTTCGTATTTCTTTCAACCATATTATTTGAAATATCGGATCCGTTTCAGATGAATATGAAGATTTACAAAATATTTAATACCAGTGGAGTATTTAAATTAAAAAAAAAATACTTCTATAGTAAGACACAAAATGAAATAAATTAATAGCTTAAAAAAACAACTTACATTTTTTTCAGCTGAGGAAATTTCCTCAATTAAGGAAAACAAGGAGGAAAAGGAAAATAAAATAATAGAACATATTTTTTTATTTATTTATTTAAATGTGTAGCAAGTCCCGATATGAACAGTCCAGGTCCAATACCAATAACGTGCTCTCAGAATCATCTTTCATGATATACTCTCTAGTACAAGGATACAAGACGGGCTCCAGTATTAGGGTAGCTGACCACCCCTTGTACCAAGTTAATCGACAGGCCCCAACCATTAGCTAAGGTGAGGCCTTCAAATATCAGATGGTGACGGGCCCTTTTTGAAGGTAATTTATGTGTATGGCACATTTACGATGCAAGGCGGCTATAAATACGTACCTATATAGATGAGTAGCCTTCTGTATTAGTCGCGCAGATCTAGACAATTATTGTAATTACTTAATAATACAACTAAGTTCATCCTCCTCCTAAAACTGAAAGCAAAACAGAAAATGTTCAATCGCTTCTGTGCAGACTTTGGGCCCCATCAGAATTTTCTCTTGATGGTGAGGTAACGATACTCATTTGCGATATAATAAAAGTCACTAATAAGGGAAGTGCATGACCTCGAACACTGAGAACAGCACGAAAATGTGCTTAGAATATAAATCGCTCATCCCTAAAACGTTGGCATGAGTCATTCCCATGCAAAACTAAGCTGTTGTCTGCTAGCGCCATCCGACGGTGGCATGTTGTACCTGCACTAACACATACTTAACTAGTTGTGTGAATAATATATCTGCAGTAGGAGGCCGTCTTTTGGAGTGTTCGGTTGTGAGTTAGAAGTACAAGCCTATGTTACAATATGCTTGGCAAAAGACAGGTTATGACATTGGCATACCAATATCATCGTTTGAAAATGTAATTAGTGTGGCTTTTGATATTGGACCTGCTTGAATGCAGAATTGATGTTGAATGTTCTGTTCCACTTTGCTTTGACCACTTCATTGAATCCCACACCTGCACTTTGAAGACTGAATAGCTGTGCAACACTATCAGGTCAGTAGGAAAAATTTGTTGTTCAGATAGCGTGATTATTTTAAGCAGAGGGAAATACAGCAATTTAGTCACGACATTAAATATGTGTATTTTTGGTCCTATTATATCGATGTTTTGTTTCTTCGCGTTACCAAAGTTCCTCTCTTGGACCTTCAATAGGTGATCATTCAAATGTCTCGAGGTAAGACGTGCAGTTTTGCATGGGGATGACTCGTACCACTGTTTTTGGGATGAGCTATTTATATTCTAAGCACATTTTCGTGCGGTTCTCAGCGTTCGAGGTCACGCACTTGTAAGAAATATCAAATAGGAGGCCTGACACGTATACCAGTTCCTGAGAGTTCCAAGTAAAATACAATTGAATAGAAAATAAAATTGAATAGGAAATGCTTGTAATTAAAGGAAATAATTGTACACTACACTAATGAAACAGTTACAACTCCCTAAAAGTCTAGGAAAATGACAAGCCCACGATTCATCTTTTGTCATTATGTGCTCTAGGTTATCGTCGCTTTCTTTCCAATAGTGCTGCTTATTGTCAAAACAATATTTATTTTGTCCTTTGCGACCATCTGTTTTAGAAGCCAAAGAGTAGTCACTTCCTGTAACCTAAAGAATCTTGCACAATATTACGACTGTGCCACACGAAATTCCAAATTGTGATATCTGATATTATGGAGGTGCACTTACCGATCCATCTCAGTCTGTTGATGAGATACGTTCAAAGTGTTCTAGGTTTTGCTAAGAACGTGGTCGACCAGTGCGCAGGTAATCTTCCAAATTTGTGCTCCCTCTGGCATCACTTCTGCACACTTCTCAACAACGCACAATTTTCACCACACGTTTCCATTCTTTATCTGGATATCAACTGGGTTCTGGCTGTTCGACCCAAAAAGAGGAACAAAACTTAGTTGCCGATAAGACTTAGACATATCTACCAAGTGCTCCATTTTGAAAATGCTATTCACACAATTAAGCGACAGATTCAGAGCTATCCTTTTCTTATAGGATAAATATCAAACCTTTTCAGCATTAGCAATCAGTATTATCAACAGTAATCTATTTGTAACTATTAGACGAAAGATTCTTAAAAATGCCCTAATGGAAAGATTTCTTTAACATGTTTAAATAAATAAGCTCAATTAAAGGTATTTTTTTAAAAATAAAAAAGATAATCATTACAATTATGTTTGTCGTTTACAATTAATCCTAAATATTTAGGATATATTTCATTATTTTGGCCGTCACAGATACTCTTTTATAAGTAGGCATAAATTCGAATACATCATTTTTCCTGTTTGTAATAAACCTAATACCTTTCTATGCACAATAAGCAATATTTAATAATAATATACAGGTAGTGTTTCGAAAGGATATGTAAGAAGTTTGTATTTAGCAAATTATATTAAAAATTGTCTATTAATGTTTATTTATTTATTTATTTATTTATTTATTTATTTACCAAAATAAAAGCCCATTTTCCCAAAGAGAAAGTAGCAATGTTCCAATGTACATAAAATCCCTCGCCACTATTTCTTTTTTAGTTTTATTTTTTTTTTCCGATGTAACGTAAGCACACAAGCAATCAATGCGCAAATATTTTAAAAATATTTAAAAAAAATATTAAAAAAAAAAATAAAGGCTCTATTTAACATTGGGGTTTTAACTAACCCCTTTCCTACTTTCATATTTTTTTGGGTAATCTCAGCACTCTAGAAGCAAATTGCCCTAATCATCGGAATGTTATCGCAAACCTTTAAAAAAAAAAAGCATTAATAATCTATTTAAATCTCAATGTATTTCATCTATTTCATCTATTTAAATCTATTTTTTGGATTTCATTTTACTTTTTTTATAGTAACTTGATATCCATGCAATCAGTGTGCCAAATTTCAGCTTTTTGTCTCAACCAAAACAAATTTAAAAAAAAAAAATTAGTAAACATTTGGTCCCACCCATTGCTATCATATTTATTTATTTATTTATTTATTTATTTATTTATTTATTTATTGTTTTTCAGATCAAAGCGATGGTAATGGCGAAAGATCGGAGACCAGAATTGGGATTCAAAGCTGCCTTGACTTTAGAAGCGAAATTCCAACGACAAATTCAGTAAAAATAATTCCCAGATGCAAGGAATCATCCTAATACATCATCCTATACAATTTCTTCCCAGCTGATTGTATCCAAAAAAGATCAAATGCTTTGCTTGTTTTAAAAAAAAAAAATGTCAATCTTACATTTTTTTTCTACTTACAAAATAAACAACTTGGCAATTTTATAAGTTAATGATAAAAATCGTTAACTTACAAATTTATTTATTAGTTCTGGTAAATATGTAAATAATTGATTTTTTTGTAACTTGGGCCTACAAACTGAACGATATCAATTGATATATAGGCATTTCGCCATTTGACTTTCATCGAAACTAATAACATTTTTTTTTTTTTTGGCAATTTTTATTTTTTATTTCTATAAAACATTGGATTGTCATTAATGAAAGCTGTATCTTCACATATTTTTTTGTACTTTCAGTTACTTATTGTTTAAGTATTATTAAATATTAATATACAAATCACACTCAGGGTAAAAAATATTCAACACAAAAAAAAACTACTTATTTATTTATGAATGAATTTTAGCAATTTTTGTCCAGAAATTGTTGGAATTAAACTCTTCCACCTATCTGCTGAGAAAGTTTATAGTTTTTTTGTTGAAAGAGTTCTTTTTTCCTTTACTTCGTTGATGACTTACCAAAATCTTAATGAGGGTAACAAAAGCTTTTTTGTCTTCCTTTGATGTTTTGTACTGTTCTTCTGATACATCTAACGTTTATCGTTATTCTGAGCAACTTTATGTTTAGTGTTCATTCTTCCTTGATACAAAACCGTAAAAAATTTGTCGAAGTATTTGATGATTATATCACTAAATATATCCTATTTAATGATACCGAATTTTCTTATCTTTTTTCTGGAAGTATTTTCTGAAAAACACTCAAATGCTATTGCATATCATAATATCTTTTTGCATATCATAATATCTTTTTGTTTGTTTGTTTGTTTTTTAAATAAACGCAGCCTTTTCAACATTACAAAACATTTTTCATTTTGCTTGGTACATCATCCATTTTCGTGTATATCGGTAGTTATTCACAATCTCTTCAATCTTTCCCTTAGGTTTTAATTTACCTTCATTGAGTACCAACCTCAAAATTCTTCTAATTCGTCAGCCATCTTGTCGGAGTAATTGTTTTTTTGTTGTTTTGTTTTGTTTTTTTGTTTCTTTTCTACCTAAATTTTAAGTAATCATGTCTGTACTAGTACTGTTAAGTTCAGTACAAATATTGAATTTCGTTAAAAAACAGACTTGAATTGAATGATAGAAAATGATCTTTCGTTATTTTTCCTTCGGTTACTTTTCGTTACTGTTCTGTGATTGAATTGCTAGAATATTTCGTGCTTCGTTGAGCACAATCTTAGTCATTATTTTCCATTCAATTAAAAAAATATACAAAGTAATGAGAGATCAAAGTAGACCTTTTTTTTTTAATAATTTATTATTATTTTTAAGTAATACATCGTCTTCTCGCTACTTTAAGTGGCATCTGAGTAGGCAGTTCTGGAGAAGGGATGATTTCGATGCTGTTGCGATGGAATGAAGATGAAACTCTTCGGACAAATATAAACTTCCTCTCAAGTATCTGGAAAAGTTAAAAATTGCTCCTTATGACTTTGTTGTAATTAGCTGTTGTGTTTTTTATATGTTGTTAAAATGTTTTGTTGTTTTGCTTTTTGTTTACAGTAATTAATGTAAAAAATGTGGCGACCAGATTTCAAGGGGAAATGGTTATTTTAATGTTATTCATACTTAAATCTATTTATTTTGCAAAGTGAATTATGCCATTGTGATTCATGTTGGAGTGATAAGTTCCATGTCAGAATCCATAAAAAAAAAAAAAAAAAAATCACTTATTTTTCAAATTTATTTTTTTTATTAAAATTCAAGAGATTTCTTATTTAGTTCAAAATTCTTTGGTTTCCATTTTTCATCGTCTTCCTGTTACCATAGATCTTTCGTTTTTACCTTTTCTCCAAATACGAAATAATTTTTGCCTAAAGTAAAAACAGAGCGTTTCTGTTTCTCTTAAGGTTTATGATATGTGATTTATTTTTGAAAATCCTTTGAGTTTGTAGTACTTAAATTTGATTACCCTAAACCAATAAGCTGCAAAGGTATATATTATTTGAAGCAATATTTCCTTAAGGGAAAAAGGTGATGAATTTTGGATTTCAAGAAACCAATGAAAAATGGCAAAATAAAATAAAAAATCGAATGAAGTTGTAACAATTTCAGATAATCAGGCAGGAGACTTAAATTTTTATCTTTCAGTTATTTAACTTTTCATTTTTTTCCCCAACTTAGCGTGTAGTTCCTTGTAAATCCAAAACCAACACAAAAATTTGTTTGAAATATCTTCGTTTTCACGCAAGCCTTAACATTATATATTTTATGTAAATATTAACATTATTAAAATTAAGAAACATTAACATTATGTGTATGGAATGACTGGGTTCTGGCCACCACACACAGTTCTAATAAAATACATAAATAAGAATACAATAAATGCGAGCGCTTTCGAAGTGATCTACACTTCGTTCTCAAGCGGAGAAATGAATAACATATTCGAAAATATGTAACATTATGTGTGTTTCATATAAACATATAAATATTAACAAAAAACTTAATAATTTATTGTTTGTTTGTTTTTTAATCTTTTTATTGTGATTCGGACATGGAAACTGAATATCAATCCAAATATATGCTGCTTAATTTTTATAAGCTATTGTTTTATTCAATTGAAAGGGCGGGAAAGGGGTAATTTAATGCAATGCACATAGCTGGCGTAATCAATAATCATTCCTATCACAATGAGTGGTTTAATTATGCTAATCAAGATCTTTGTAATTATTGTTTTTACTTAGACATTTCGCATTTAACTCTCACAAGAGTAGTGCTCTTAACAATTATTTTTCACATTATAGACTATGTATGATAACTAGCTAATATACATTATTTTCAAGGTCACATTCGTTTATATGTTTCGAAAGTTCAAACAAGACTTCTTGACGAAATGGACTATTTGTCTTAACTTAAAGTGAAAGCATTTATATATTTAACGTTTCTTATTGTTTACGTGGCAATGTGATAATTCCATGGAATGCTGTTTTGAGTCAAGAATATAATAGTTATTAAGTTTGTCAAACTGAAACAAATATAAGTTATTCCAGAGTTAATTCCGTTAAAATGCGTTTTATAATATCCAATTTTTGAAATAATGTCTTGCATTTAATTTCCTAGTCTTTCTGTTTTTGACGTAGTGTAGCTAGTCACTGCTGTTCTTGCCTCCTGAACACAGATCAACTAACCACTAGTTAAAAGTTTAAATTGTTAAAGAAAAATTCGTTTATACTTATATTCTATAAATTCCATTGATCAAACTCTGAACAAAGAACCGTGAGCTCTGTGCAATTAACCCACTCTCCCACCCACACGCGCGCCCGTCCTACCTGTGGGCAATGGTTCCCTGAGTCTCTATTGGGCCTTTTTCTACAAAACTACGTTTTTTAAAACTGTTATCTTTACTTAATTTTTATTACAATTATTAAATTCTACATATTCCTTGCAAAAAGAGTCCAAACACGGTGCAATTGTGATACTTCTAAGCATTTTAATGGTCGTTTATATTTTTTAACCCACTGACCATTAAAATGCTTAGAAGTATCACAATTGCACCGTGTTTGGACT
>JAFIDM010091948.1:3207-14011 GCA_023159025.1 Thereuonema tuberculata
ACTGAAAAATGTCTTATAACATCTTTGGCAAATGTAGAAGTTTCTAATGTACTTTTATTTTTTAAATATGAATGTGATAATAGAGCATATATACTTAAGATAACGCTTCCAAAGCTGTGCGCGTTTAAGAATTTTGGTGCAAAAGAACTTTTATTTTTCTATTATAAACAAAACATCGTACATATTATATAATATATTTTAGAAGCTTCCAGATAAAAGAAAATGTTTCCAAATTTAAATTTATTTTGAATTAATATTGCAAGCGAAATAAATATTTAATTACTTGGCATTTGTTTATTACTTCTTTAAAGATAATATTTTTTTTTTTCTTTTTTACCCTAGGCTTCAGAATACCTAATTCCGGTTCAAACAAGACAGTTTATATAATAAAGATTTACAAATACAGTTTAGGATAAGAGATAGATATTATTATGAATATTACTGGAAAGGCTTTAGATATACAAACCTTCGGAGCATTGATGTTCGGCGTTGATGCATAAAACAGACTCTTACGAGGTCCTTTGGAAATGGATTTACTTCTCTCTCTTGGTTTTTCATCACCCATGATGAAACTACGAAGGAATTAAAGAAAATTTTATATTATACTATTATAATTCCGTAAAACTACATTTAAAAATGAAATCTCTTAAAAATAAAAAATGCCGTCAATTTCAAGTTCTATTTAATCCTATAATTTAAATACCCTTTGATTTGCCTAATTTAAAAATAACAAGTTTTACAGATCCGTTTATAAATTAATTTCCTAATAGTATTCATAATAAAAAGAATAAGCAATTTTTATATTGTTCGGTTTGTATGGAATTGTGGGTAAAAAGAAAACGGAAATCGAGACAAGCAGCGACCCTAACGACGATTTTTGCGTGCTTCTGCATTTGGCACCAAATCTGAAATGATGTTGCTCAGATATGTGCTTCAGTCTCGATGAGTGATTCATTTAAAATGATTTTTTTTTCTTTAAAGATTCCATTAAAAAATGCTTCGTTATCAGTACTATTTTAGTTTTCCAGATTAGCAAAATCAAAATGAGAAAACGGTGTTTACTTCTATGCTTTCATTTATTTGGTTTAGTGTTGTTTTTAATGGGCTTTTTTTCATTAAAACGAGCATATAACAGCAGTGCTACTGTCACAGAACTTCCACAAGAGCCATTAGAGAATTGTAAACCTAGGTACAAAAATATCATATCCAAAATTAATTTATTAATAATGACGGAAGTGACTGTTTCCTTTTGAGTTGATTTATTCCACACTTTCATGCTTATAATCTTCATTGAAAAAAAAAAAAAAAAAAAGTTTAAATATTTCATGTTGTTTATTTAAAATATTCAAAAGAATGGGACTTTTATGATTATCCTGAATACAGATGTATGATTATTTGTTGAAGTTTGACTTTTTAAAGAAATATAACAGGAAATTATTTAATTGAAGCTTGTTTCCCAGTTTTTTGCATCAACTTTCAATATTTACACATGCTAAAATTCGTATCACCAAATATTGATATAAATGAAAATTCAATGAAAGCTTTTGACTTAAACAAAAGAAAGAAAAAAAAAAAAGCTTAGGGCTGCTGTTTGATAATTATTTGGCAGTTGCTAAGGTTAAGTTTAGATGTATCGAAAAAAATAGATAAGGAAGGTTGCGAACTTACCAGTGAAATCAAGAAAGGTACTGAATGTTTTTTGAGAATGTTATGGGCTGTATCTATCTCCTTTGATCTCGTCAACTAGGCATTCACACACTTCATTAAATAATTGATGATGAAATGTTACGTGAACTCGGGAAACTGGAGCTCTTTGCTGATCAACATTTTTGAAGATGTAACTGTTAAACAAAATTCGGGGATATGCGTAATGTATCTCAGCAGTTTTCCCAGAAATTGTTATGAAATACACTTAAGATAAAGCACTACAACTTATGGATGGACATGTCGTCTGTTTTAGAAATTTGTAATAAGATAAATCAACCAATAGAAGATAAGAACAGCACCTTATGTGTTAAACAGCCAAAAATACCACAGAATTTAGAAAATCCACATGTAATAATTAGTGTTTAATTAGCAGCTTGCCTTTCCTACAAAATTAAGATAATCCGCATTATGGTTGATCAGCCTTCAAGAAGGAAAATTTCGCATTACAGAAATATTTCAAATAATGATTACTCTGAAGCTTTTATCAAACAACTACTAATCTCACATAGATTTATAATCTAAATGAAAAAAGTAATGCAAAAAAAGAAAAAAAAAATATAAGTATCTTTATCTGTATCATGTGAAATTCATAAAATACTTGAAAAAGGTTTTCAAGAACAGTTACACATCTGTGAATTTTTCCTTAGGGAAACATGGCTACTTTTTAAACTCGAATTCTACATCATGTGATTCAGAAACATAGATTGTAAACAAGATGTGATGATATATCCATATGAGACAGGTGAAAGAATTTTAAGATGCAGATCTAGGGACACTACAGGGCGAGAAAACCATCTAAAGAGATCCCTTATTTATGTCACAGCATTACTAATAAATGAATTGGCACATAACCTTAAAAGAAATCCTATCTTGCAGTAATAACACTTCCAAGAAAGATCTTTTGAACTTTCTTCATCGTGCTTGAATATAGTTTGATCCATCAAAGTCTAACCGAAATTCCCAAACTTAGCCTTTAAGGAAACAGGCAAGAAAAATAATAGCATTGGATTCAATTTATTTTTTCTGACGCTGAAAATTTTCCGTTCTTCTTATTTCTTAATTTCTAGTATGTGTAGCAAAATATTCAATTGGCTTAGTTTCCTTTATTTTTTTCTTTTCATTTTTTGAAGGAAAAAATTATAAATTCTTTGCTTGCTTTGTTTTTCAGTTTATTCAAACTTTTCAAACACTGTTTTTATGAATTAGTTATTTAAATTTACAGTAAAATAAACGTTAAATCTCTTGTCTAATTATTTCAATTTATTTTTTGTTTTGTTTTGCCTTCGTTTAATGCATTTAACGCTAGCTTTAAATTGCTTGTATTTGCTGTATTTTAAATTTAATCTATCTTTTTTAAAAGTTTTCAGGCATCTTTCTTTTTGATCTTATTCCTTAACTTTACAAAATTATATTCTAAGATTGTTTAAGTTTTCAGGCTTCCAGAATTCTATTGTTTAGTTTACAGATAATTTACAGTATTTTTATATAAATTTTATGTAATTATTTTCATTCATATATTTATGTCTTCAGATTCCTTCTAAAAAAGTTCGCTAAGTTGTTTCATCTTCTAAGTTTTTTCTGCTTCTCTTTCCTTTTTAATTATCATAAATAAGCAAATTTCCATTACAGTACTTGGAACAGCTGTTGTTTAGTTAAGATCAATCCTTTTGAACATAAGGGTTTCTTTGACAACTGCCAAATTTCTGTCATACAGCAGCAGTGTTTGTTTGTTTTTTTATCTTAAAATCCCAAATTATCGTTGACTTTTTCAATTTTCATTTGATTTTATAATTTTTTGATTATGTTTGGAAATCCAAATTCAAACACAAACTATAATGTGTTACACTGAGGAAATCAAAAGTGCTTTTTTTTTTTTTATTTACTTTTAATGTAGTCCCCCCCCCTTTTTTTTTAAAAAATTGGGTGTCTTTTTTTTTTTTAAATCCGCGGAAGTGTAAATTTTAGGTGATTTCATTCCTAATGTAATGAAAATCCGGCCCTTTATTATTATTAGATGGTTGGGACGATTTCTAAAGCATAGTGGTTTATAGTAATGTATGCTGTTTCATATATGTACACCATATTATGCAGGCAGGCAGTAAATCACACATTTACCCTACAGAAAATTTATTACCTTAATAATGAAAGAACCGCTAATAGTAAAGGAAAAAGGACTGTTTGCAATGATATTGCTATAATAATTTTAAAAATAATTAAAAGAAAAAAAGAGGAACCATTACTATATATTACCAACAACTGAAATGTAACACTTCAGAACTACATTGACAGTTGCTTATGATCATTGGACTTTGATATTTGTCTCCCAAGCCAAAACATAAAATCATTTTTTAAATAACAATTTGATATGACATTTGTATACCTAATCCAATTTAAAAGCCAGTATAGTTGTGATTTTTTCTCCTGTACAATTCTATCACTCCATTGATATTCATCACTTTGTCCAATTACTAAGCTAACTTACATTGATGATAAAATATTTCAAAGTTTTATCAGAAATGCAATATCTGTCTTCTGCTAGCATTTGGGAGCCTTGCATCAGCAGAGTAGATGCCTGAATATACTACTTTCCTCAGAGATTGAAAGAATTTATTAATTATTCAATGCAGCTCTTACTTGTTAGAACCTGAAAAAAAGGTACATTTGAACTTAAAAAATGATAACAACAAATATAACAGAAATTCAGATATCTTCTTTATTTAACCTTGTAATTGAAATAAATTGCAATTCACCAGTTGGGTTTCATTGGTCTTAAAATGCATACATTCTACGAATTTCCATATTTACATTTTTTTCACTGTTGGTCTTAGATTATCTTTAATTAACATTATATTGATTTAATTACCTTCTGTTTCCACATTTGAAATATCAAATTACAGTTGATAAATATTTAGCTAAACCCAGTTGAAAATTGATAATTGTGAAATTGCTGTGTCCTCGACAGTTTGAAATATTTTAAATTAAAATAGTTACAAACCAAAATAATTTCTCAAAATGCATTATAAGAAAAAAAGACATATTTTATCAGTTCATTGTAATTATCTTAATTGCTACTTCCTATTTGAAATGAAATTTTTTTGTAATCTGAATGAGATGACTGCATCATCATTCTCCCCCCTTTTTGTCACGGGAAACACAAAAACAATCGTAGCACTCTTTTTTTTTCACTTGAGTGAAAATCCGTTTTAACATGCATGCCAATAAGCCTATATAAAGAATGATTAATTTCTTCATAACTTTCAGTATCATTGCCGATATGAGTACGTACATGTCTTGTAGAAAGCATTTCACCATCACCAAGGCAACCTGAATGTTCCAACTCAGAGCTGGACCAAAGATGGGAATGAGACACCTGCCTTGTATTTTTGACAGTGATGCCTAATTAGAAATTTACTTGAATTGATATGTTACATAAAAAATATGTCATCTCTATAATATAAAGTTGATTTGACTTTGCATTAAAAAATAAGATGTATGGATACTGCAGTTGGTACTTTGCCTAGGGTAAAAATAATTTTATCTGACTGCCTTGTAAATTTAGTCCCTACTTTTTTAGTATTTGGGAGTGGAGAGTTACAATCATATCGTTTACTTAGTCTTATTTCCTCTTTTGATTAATAACAGTCCTCAAATCACTAATTCTATATCAAATTACCATAAAGTTCCAATATTAGTATCAATTTTACAATTTTGATTAAAAACAAAATTAAGGAATTTATGTGCAATTACTCTGAATTGGGTTTTTTTTTTTTTTCGCTCCCACTCTGAAAAATTATACATTATTGATGAACCGCATATGATAGTAGTCATTCCCAACTTTTTTTTCCTTGGAGAATCCCTTAAAACAATTACTCATTCTGAAGAAAATCCTCCTGTAAAACATTTACAGATTGGAAGAAAATTTTAGTGGAAATTCAATTCAATTAAAGCTAAGTTTTTGTTAATAAAATTTATTTATAAACACAAAGCTTAAGGTGCAGATGATGATGTTCAAGAAAAGGGGAATTACCCATTATGCATCAATGAAATTAAAAACAAAACAAAATTCATACCTTCGAAGCTTGTCATCGAAGTGGCAAGTCTGGCTAATGAATCATAAAGATAATGAAATGGCCATCTCAGACTCCACTTCATTGACAAGCTTTATCATGAATTTTGTTTTGTTTTTGATTTCATTGGTGCATGATGGGTAATTCCCTTTTTTTAAAAACTTACTTATAAATATGTATTTTATTTTTGATTTACTGTTTATTTACATCTGTTTAGTAATTTTATCTGGAAGCCCTGTGTTTTGTGATACTGGCAATTAAATGTAAAGTAATAATTAAGTTTGAAATTCTGAAATTTTCATCTTTTTTTTTTCCCCCCCAGGCAAAGTTTATCTTATAAATCTACCTTGGAATCTCTTGTTATTATGATTATTGATGGATTAAGAGCAGATTTTCTTCTTAGTGAAGATGGATCTAAAAATTTTCCATATTTGCATAGTTTAATTTCCTCTAATCAAGCCCTAGCATTTAGAAGTCGAGCTCATGCTCCTACTGTTACAATGCCAAGAATAAAGGTAAAACTTAAATGTTCTGCAAAAATTTATCTATTGCTAAAATCTAAATATTTAAACAATTGGATTTCATAACTAGATATTGCATTGAAATCATTCTTTTTTTAAAAAAAAGACAAGAAGTCCCCAGAAATTAAAAAATTCAAGAAAATGCACAGTTTAAAAAATCTAAACAGAAAAAAAAGTATTGTATTTATTTACATATACATACAAAATGAAGAAAGTCTAACTCCTCTATACTTCTCTTTACTTCAATGATATCTATATTTCTTCCTATTTAAAGGACTTCTTCAGGATATAATAAACAAATAATACAAAATAAGAAAAGAAAGAGAAAACCTTCTCTTTTCCTTATAAACACAACTGAAAATGTAACAAAATAATCTCAATAAACATAAAATCTGACGTGGAAGAAACAATAACAATGAGGAAAAATAATACAAAATAAGTATTATTAATAAATACGATGAATAAACATGGGATCATTATTTCAATCTCTTTGTTTAATTGATAACTAAAAAATCCTTAAATTTATTATTCTTTATCAAAGATTTTTTGAAAATGTTAAGTGACACATCATTAACCTTAAGGGATTTATCCTTATTGAAACAGATACAACTATTAATCAAACATGATTCCAATTTAAACCTTTTATGTTCATCTTTAACATTAAAAATTGTATTTATTTATTTCCGTATTTAAAATGTTTTGTCTACTTTCACATATCCCTGATGGTCCCTTTGTGTATCCTTTCTGGTAAGCATATCTCAGGGTGTGAAGCAGTATCTTCCAGTCTTTTTTGAAGTTTGTTGGCTCACTTGTCTTGCCCTTGTAGAAAAGCATTTTCAAATGAACAGTGTTCATGTAATACAGTGCCAACTAGCAAGATGGAATGGCCAATTGTGAGTTAATGGAAGTGGTCATAAAAAACCTTTATTGTGTGTGTTATGATAACAACTGCTGATTTTATTTTAGGTACAGCTCTTTCATTACGTTTTATCTCTGATGGGAACCAGTGATTTTTCCCTTAAGATGAGCCCCTAGGATGCACCCAACCTTCTATCAAATGTTTTTCTTTTTTTTTCCTTCAAAGTTAAAGGTGGGAAAATATCAATCTTACTTTCTCATCTTGGCTCCTACCTGCTATAAATCATCAGAGTGTATATCTTCTATATATCCTGTCATAGTCTATTTTGAGTGCCTCAACTGTTAAAGAGTTTCTGGCTCTTATACTGTACATCAGCGGTCGGCAACCTTTTGTTGTAAACAGGCCAAATATTTTACGTAGGGATTAGTGCGGGCCGCCCTTGGGCCATATGTCATTACAGTCTAGTATACTGAATAAACCTATAATATTCAGTTGAATAATATAATATATATATTATATAATATAGTATATAATATTTTAGTTTTAAAAATAAAATGCTAATTATATACTTTACGACATTTATTATATATAGTTATAATGAAATAAAAACAAATAAAATATCAACGATCCAAGACGCCTCGTGGGCCGCAGGTTGCCGACCAGTGCTGTACTTGATAGATTCTTTTCTATTTGTGGGAAATAAACTCTAATTTCAGATTTGTTTGCAGTTTTTAGAATTAAATGGATTGATATGTTCTAAGATTTTGGAATAAACATAATTTTTTGTTGGAACTAATGAGTGGTTACAATTAAACTGATTATACTCAGAGCAATGTAAAGAAGGATCTACTTGACTGATCACAATGAATCATTTTATAGATGGTTGGTGAATTCTATAGCTCATCTTGAGGAGAAACAACAAGGGAAAAATTATTGCATCATCAGAGATAACACACAATGATACAGCTTTACTTAAAATGAAATAAACGGATTGCAATGAAAATTGGGGGAGGGGTACCTTAATAATAACAATGGGAATTCGCAAATTAAAAAAAAAAAAAAAAAAGTTATTTTGAGTGCCACCAGGTGGCGTTGGTGTGCAAAAAAAATTGTGTTAGAATGTCTAATTTCTTGATTGCAGCTAATCATACTCAGCAATCTATCTTCCTGTAATCGATAGAAGTAACCATGGGTACCTGCAAGAAGGACCAAGCTTTGCTAGTAAATCTCCTTAACCAAAATGGCAGTAATGCTGCCATTGCATTACACCAATATCATCATTTAAAAAAAAAGTAAGAAAAGGATCTTTGTCGCTAAATGGACTGAAGAATATGATAAAGGAATTCGAAGAAACAGGCAACTTGGGTGGAAATCCGGGTAGAGGCCTGCAAATTGTTGCAGAAAGCAATATCCAAGACTCTACACTTACTGTTGCAGAAATCCAGTTGCATTTGGAGCTATCCATAATTGGTGCCAGACATGTCTCCTCAGCAACTGTAAGTTCCATGGTCAACTGTTCGTAAAATTCTACGGCCCATCCTGAAATGGTATTCTTATAAGATTCAGAGGGTGCAGGAGCTGCAACCATGTGACCCTGAATAGCTCTCCAACTTTGCTTTTTGCGATTTCTGGCGAGGATGTAGCTCAATGACATGTGGCGTTCAAAAGTCTTATGGAGTGATAAGACACCTTTTTCCCTACAAGGAGTCAATGTGCACAACTGCCGAATCAGTGGTCCGATACATCCGAATGCCGTGCTTGCTGAGTATATAACTGTATGGTGTGGATTTACCATAAACTATATAATTAGACCATAAACATAACTTGAATTTATAAAATTTAAAGCTTTCAGGTTATCTTATGTGCATCACCATTTTCTCACATGCCATTTCCAGCTGAGTCACTGCACTTTTATTATATTTTTTAAACCTAGTGCTTGTATGTTTTGTAGCATATCTCTCTTATTTTCTTGATTCCTTTTCAAGACCCTAAAGCAGGTTGCAGTAGGCTGAAACTTATTCCATTACATTAGATGTCATGAAAAAAAAATTCAGTAGCTTCAAAAAATTTAACTTTAACAAATTCACATCATTAGGAATTTTTTTAATAAAAAATATTTGCTAAAATACTTCAAGAATATTATCTTTTCTTTAATTACAGAAAATGGTCCTATAAATAACAAACAAGTTTTGATACAAGATGATCTTCAGTTAATGTCATTTGATTATCTTGTAGGATTGAAAGCTTTTTTTTACATCTAAATTATGATCAGCAATTAAAAAAAAAAGTTAATGTTTTGGAACAGTTCATGGGTATTTTCAGACTGGAAGTGATTTCTCTGTTTAGTTATGGGATTTTTTATTTAATTAAAAGTAGCTCAATACCATTAAGGCAAGAAAACATCCTGATAAGTCAATTTTGATTATTTTATTCTACTATTTATAATGTACTTCTTATTAGTTAATATTCTACACTGAACAACTCATGATTAGAATTGTATTTTAAAATAAATCTTCTATTGGGATTTTTGCTGTTTTTAGGCCATAACAAGTGGAAGCATTCCTGGTTTTGTTGATGTGATTTTCAACTTCTTTTCATCTGAAATTGAAGAAGATAATATTATTAACATAGCCCATACGTATCAAAGGAAGTTATTATTTTATGGTGATGATACTTGGTTGAAACTATTTCCAGGCAAATTCCAAAGAAGTGAAGGGACTACATCCTTTTTTGTTTCTGATTTCACTGAGGTTTGTAAAAACAGTTTTGTTTGTTTGTTTCTTGTAATAATATTATCGCTTGATTCCCATATTCAGTTCTTAGTTAAAATATAAAACAAATAATTTCAATTTAAGTTAGAAATTCATTTTATATAAAAGAAAATCTGCATCTTTGTTCCCTCATATTCATTCTATTTTACTTCTATTCTTGATTTTTTCTTCATTGTTTGTATTTACTTAATACATATTATTCATTGATAGTTTTAAAAAGTCTGTTAATGATTACTATATTTCAAAGATTTCGAAGTCTGAAGTTAAATGGTTTCTGCAAAAAATTAGCTGATAGCTTAAGAAGATTCTCAAAAACATTAAAAAATATTATTTATGGAATTAATAATTTGTAATCTCTTTACTTCAACTAATAATTTACGCTGTCTTCATTAACTTAAATTTGTAAGTTTCACTTTGGAAAACAATAGGAATACTTAAATTATGAAAATTTGCAAAATGTATTCTCATTAATTATTATAATAAAGTTCTTCATTATATATTAAAACAAATATATTCCTTCCATTTTCATCCATCTGTTTAAAAATACTTCAACGATATTTCGCAGAAAACTATCGTTCTGCTTTTTCAAGTCTTTCGCAAAATAAAATAGCAATAATATGTACTAATCATAATGTTAACAATGTATATGCAATGGCTGTTCACTGTGTAATCGTTGTTGATGCATGTTTTTTTTAATATACATTATTTAAATTTCTCTTCTTTGTGCTGCATTATAGTCTGGAAATGAGATAATGTATTGCTATTCACTGTGGAACCTCTATCTTTGTTGATACATGGGTAACTTTTTATAGTATAGGCTTCAATCATATACCTTGTGTGTTTGTCTTTAATTTTGAATAAAATCTCTACAATTGGGTC
>JAFIDM010091948.1:14111-26238 GCA_023159025.1 Thereuonema tuberculata
TTATTCAAAATTAAAGACAAACACACAAGATTGAAGCCTGTACTATAAAAAAGTTACCCATGTATCAACAAAGATAGAGGTTACACAGTGAATAGCAATACATTATCTCATTTCCAGACTATAATGCGGCACAAAGAAGAGAAATTTAAATAATGTATATTAAAAAAACATGCATCAACAAAGATTACACAATGAACAGCCATTGCATATGCGTTATTAACATTATGATTAGTACATATTATTGTTATTTTATTTTGCGAAAGACTTGAAAAAGCGGAACGATAGTTTTCTGCGAAATATCATTGAAGAATTTTTAAACAGATGGATGAAAATGGAAGGAATATATTTGTTTCAATATATAATGAAGAACTTTATTGTAATAATTAATGAGAACACATTTTGCAAATTTTCATAACTTAAATATCCCTATTGTTTTCCAAAGTGAAACTTACAAATTTAAGTTAATGAAGAAGGCAAAAATTATTAGTTGAAGTAAAGAGATTACAAATTATTAATTCCATAATAATATTTTTAATGTTTTTGAGAATCTTCTTAAGCTATCAGCTAATTTTTTTCAGAAACCATTGAGCTTCAGACTTCGAAATCTTTTAAATACGGTAATCATTAACGGATTTATTAAACTATCAATGATTAACATGTATTAAGTAAATACAAACAATGAAGAAAAAAATCAAGAATAGAAGTAAAATAGAATGAACTATGAGGGAACAAAGATGCAGATTTTCTTTATATAAAATAAATTTCTAACTTAAATTGAAATTATTTGTTTTGTATTATTAACTAAGAATTGAATATGGGAATCAAGCGATAATATTATTACAAGAAACAAACAAACAAAACTGTTTTTACAAACCTCAGTGAAATCCGAAACAAAAAAGGATGTAGTCCCTTCACTTCTTTGGAATTTGCCTGGAAATAGTTTCAACCAAGTATCATCACCATAAAATACTAACTTCCTTTGATACGTATGAGCTATGTTAATAATATTATCTTCTTCAATTTCAGATGAAAAGAAGTTGAAAATAACATCAACAAAACCAGGAATGCTTCCACTTGTTATGGCCTAAAAACAGCAAAAAACCCAATAGAAGATTTATTTTAAAATACAATTCTAATCATGAGTTCTTCCATGTAGAATATTAACTAATTAGAAGTATATTATAAATAAAATAACCAAATTTGACTTATCAGGTTGTTTTCTTGCCTTAATGGTATTGAGCTACTTTTAATTAAATAAAAAAAATCGCATAAATAAAAAGAGAAATCACTTCCAATCTAAAAATACCCATGAACTGTTCCAAAACATTAACTTTTTTTAATTGCTGGTCATAATATAAGTGTAAAAAAAGCTTTCAATCCTACAAGATAATCCAATGACCTTAACTGAAGATCATCTTGTATCAAAACTTGTTTGTTATTTGTAAGACCATTTTCTTTAATTAAAGAAAAGACAATACTTTGAAATACTTTAGCAAATACTGTTTATTAAAAAACTTCCTAATGATGTGAATTTGTTAAGGTTAAATTTTTTGAAGCTACTGAATTTTTTTCTTGACGTCTAATGTAACATAAACAAGTTTCAGCCTACTGTATCCTGCTTTAGGGTCTTGAAAAGGAATCAAGAAAATTGCAGAGATATGCTACAAAACATACAAGCACTAAGTTTAAAAAATATAATAAAAGTGCAGAGACTCAGCTGGAAATGGCATGTGAGAAAATGGTAATGCACAGAAGATAACCTGAAAGCTTTAAATTTTATAAATTCAAGTTATGTTTTGAATTTCTTGTCACAAAAAGAAATTGATAAGCATTTTATAAGCCAATTTTTCTTCATTTATTTATTTATTTACTTACTTATGCTAATGTTCATAAAATATTTCAGATACAATCTCTATTGCCATGTATTACTCCCAAAACTATAATTCTTCGCAAAGAACTAATACAAATTTGAACCATTCATCAAACAATGAATAGAATTAAATCAATATCGGTTTTCTGTCAAAACTTTGATCACTTACTTGTATATAATGATCTCCTATACGGCTTTTTATTTTTAGTTAATATAATGCTAATGACATAATACTTATGAAAATGAAAAAAATGGCCATTCTTTTTTATTCTATGGCTTCTAACTATATACTGAACAAAACCAATATGTTAAAAGAATACCGTTGATGTATATTACAAACTAGAAGCTAAACACAAAAAGTATTATAAAGAAATTCTTAAACATTCTAAATTAACTATAAATTTCAATAAGCCAAGTAATCTTATCAGTAAACTCAATATAGCATACGTGCACAAATGAGATTGTCTATCTATCTATACATATAAATAGTATAACTCAATATTACTTAATTATAAAAAATAATTGTGAGGAAATTACTGAAATAAATATAAAGTTAATGTCGATTTGAACTGCATAAATACAGTAGTTTTAAATTAATGAGAAAAAAACCCACAAATGATATCTGGACATCTTTCTGTTACATGAAAAAGCATTGAAGCAGTCAATGCACACAGGCATCTCCGGAATTTGGAATGGGAGGGGCTATGATGTCTTAGCCACTGAGTCAACCCAATAAAAAAGTCCTTTTCCGTATGGGAGGGAATGTTAACAAACAAAACAATGGCTTTCCAACAGGTCCAAAATACAACATTTCCTCAATTTTCAGATGCAATGGGAGTAGTAACAACCCCTACCAATAGGAGTATGCCAATATTTGAAAGAATGCAATTTTGCCATTCCAATTTGGGCACATAAAACAAAAGTACAACATTAAAATCTTCTTAAAGAACAAGATGATGATATCACCACTACAGGAAAAATAATGAGACTATTCATCACATCATCAGTGGTACCAAAACCCTGAAAGACTTTTATTAATTAATAATAATAATGTTCTCCATGTTCTATTTTTTTGTAATTTACAGGATAGCTATTATTAAACTGACAGTACCCAGAGCAATTAGAGAGCAATCTACTTGAAGGATCGTAATGAATATTGGCGGGTTTTGAGGAAGAGGATTTGCAAATACAAAAAATTAGTTATTTTGAGTGTCACCAGATGGTATTGGTGTGCAAAAAAAAAAGAAAGAAAATACATTGGTGAACAAACATAACTTTTCATTGAAATCAAGATGCTCAATATGTGAACAATTCAGATGTAAAATATGTTGGAAACAGTATAGTCCATATTGGCTTGAAGCATGTCTCGGAAAATGGCTGCAACATGTTGTGTTGTTCTTGCCTTCAATTCAGCAACCCAATTCAACACTGTTTTGGTAAATTTGGCCTTTCAAATAACCCATAACCAAAAATTGCATGGGTTGAGGATAGAGGATCATGGTGGCCAAGCATTCGAAAACATTCAAGAAATTACTTTATCCTCACCAAATGTAATACTCAAATAAAGAGAAATTGAAAATAAAACGCGCTTCTTGTAAACAGAATAAAAATGATAGTACTTAACCAACAGTTTCGGAATACTGAGCATATTCCACCATCACGGACGACACAAACATACAGGACATCACAAAACACTTAGGACGACATAAGATCAGAATTAGGGAGATTTAGCAGTAGTGATGAACGTTTTGCCTGCCGATGATAGGGTTGTATGCTTTAAGTTGGATTATATAGAAAGATTCAGCTAGAAGTCAGTGGGATGGTTTATTGTAGACAGACAGGAGTTTGGCAACAGAAAAGTTGGAGGGGTGTCCTGTCTCATTGTAGTGTGTGACTGTATATGAACATGTGGGATCTGAGTTAGTGAAGGCTTGTTTATGCTCTTTAATGAGTGTGGAGAGAGGTCGGGATGTTTGTCCTAAGTAGCCAGAGAAGCACTGGTTACATGGGAGCCAATATACTGTATTGGAAGTAATATTTTATTGCGTTTGTGATGTCCTATATGTTTGTGCCATTCTTGTTGATTAAATATGCTCAAGTATTCCGATGCTGTCGGTTAAGTACATCTTTTTATTCCTTTTTATCCTGTTTTCAAGTAAGTGCGTTTTATATTCAATTTCTCTTTATTTTAATACATGCACATTAAGCCTCCTTGTTAAATATAATACTCAACAACTGCGTAACTATATGTGAAATATGGGGTGGTGCCCGATCTGCACAAAGGTTATGGAGTCTAAGTAATTACATTCTTGCAAAGCCGGAATAATCTTGCCGCAGAGAATATCTGTGAAACATGGTCCATTCACAAATCAATGCATGGCGCCTTCAGACTTGATCTCCTCAAAGAAAAATGGTCTGATTATATAGTTTATGGTAAATCAGCACCATACAGTTACAAACTCAGCAAGCACAGCATTCGGCCATATCAGATCACAGATTCGGCAGTTGTGCATGTTCACTCCTTGTAGGGAAAAAGGTGTCTTATCAGTCCATAAAACTTTTGAAGGCCACACGTCATTGAGCTACATCCTCGCCAGAAATCGGAAAAAGCAAAGTTGGAGAACTATTCAGGATCACATGGTTGCAGTTCCTGCACCCTCTGAATCTTATGAGAATACCATTTCAGGATGGGCCGTAGAATTTTATGAACAGTTGACCATGGAACTTGCAGTTGTTGAGGATACATGTCTGGCACTAATTATGGATAGCTCCAAATGCAACTGGATTTCTGCAACAGTAAGTATAGAGTCTACCATATTGCTTTCTGCAACAATCCGCAGGCCTCTACCCAGATCTCCACCCAAGTTGCCTGTTTCTTCAAATTCCTTTATCATATTCTTCAGTCCATTTAGCGACAAAGATCCTTTTCTTACTTTTATTTAAAATTATGATATTGGTGAAATGCATGGAGGTAAAGGAGATTTACTAGCAAAGTTTGGTCCTTCTTGCAGATACCCATGGTTACTTCTATCAATTACAGGAAGATAGATTGCAGAGTATGATTAGCTGCAATCAAGAAATTAGACATTCTAACACAATTTTTTTTTTGCACACCAACGCCACCTGGTTGCACTCAAAATAACTTTTTTTTTTTTAAAGAATCTAACATGTACAGTATAAGAGTCAGAAACTCTTTAACAGTTAAGGCACTCAAAACAGACTATGACAGGATATATAGAAGATTTACACTCTGATGATTTATAGCAGGTAGGAGCCAAGATGAGAAAGTAAGGCTGATATTTTCCCACCTTTAACTTTGGAGGGGAAAAAAAAAAGAAAAACATCCAATAGATGGTTGGATGAATCCGGGGCTCATCTTAAGGAAAAAAATCACTGGTTCCCATCAGAGATAAAACATAATGAAAGAGCTGTACCTAAAATAAAATCAGCAGTTGTTATCATAACACACACAATAAAGGTTTTTTTATGACCACTTCCATTAACTCGCAATTGGCCATTCCATCTTGCTGGTTGACACTGTATTACATGAATACTGTTCATTTGAAGATGCTTTTCTACAAGGGCAAGACATGTGAGCCAACAAACTTCAAAAAAGACTGGAAGATACTGCTTCACACCCTGAGATATGCTTACCAGAAAGGATACACAAAAGGATTGTCAGGGATATGTGAAAGTAGACAACACATTTTAAATACGGAAATAAATAAATACAATTTTTAATGTTAAAGATGAACATAAAAGGTTTAAATTGGAATCATGTTTGATTAATAGTTGTGTCTCTTTCAATAAGGAAACCCCTTAAGGTTAATGATGTGTCACTTAACATTTTCAAAAAATCTTTGATAAAGAATAATAAATTTAAGGATTTTTTAGTTTTCAATTCAACAAAGAGATTGAAATAATGATGCAATATCCCATGTTTATTCATCATATTTATTAATAATACTTATTTTATATTATTTTTCCTCATTGTTATTGTTTATTTGATGTCATATTTTATGTTTATTGAGATTATTTTGTTACATTTTTCAGGTGTGTTTATAAGGAAAAGAGGATGTTTTCTCTTCCTTTCCTTATTTTGTATTATTTGTTTATTATAACCTGAAGAAGTCCTTTAAATAGGAAGAAATATAGATATAGTTGAAGTAAATAGAAGTATAGAGGAGTTAGACTTTCTTCATTTTGTATGTATATGTAAATAAATACAATACTTTTTTTCCCGTTTAGATTTTTTAAACTGTACATTTTCTTGAATTTTTTAATTTCTGGGGACTTCTTGTCTTTTTTTTAAAAAAAGAATGATTCCAATGCAATATCTAGTTATGAAATCCAATTGTTTAAATATTTAGATTTTAGCAATAGATAAATTTTTGCAGAACATTTAAGTTTTACCTTTATTCTTGGCATTGTAACAGTAGGAGCATGAGCTCGACTTCTAAATGCAAGGACTTGATTAGAGGAAATTAAACTATGCAAATATGGAAAATTTTTAGATCCATCTTCACTAAGAAGAAAATCTGCTCTTAATCCATCAATAATCATAATAACAAGAGATTCCAAGGTAGATTTATAAGATAAACTTTGCCTGGGGGGGAAAAAAAAAGATGAAAATTTAAGAATTTCAAACTTAATTATTACTTTACATTTAATTGCCAGTATCACAAAACACAGGGCTTCCAGATAAAATTACTAAACAGATGTAAATAAACAGTAAATCAAAAATAAAATACATATTTATAAATAAGTTTTTAAAAAAAGGGAATTACCCATCATGTACCAATGAAATCAAAAACAAAACAAAATTCATGATAAAGCTTGTCAATGAAGTGGAGTCTGAGATGGCCATTTCATTATCTTTATGATTCATTAGCCAGACTTGCCACTTCGATGACAAGCTTCGAAGGTATGAATTTTGTTTTGTTTTTAATTTCATTGTTGCATGATGGGTAATTCCCCTTTTCTTGAACATCATCATCTGCACCTTAAGCTTTGTGTTTATAAATAAATTTTCTTAACAAAAACTTAGCCTTAATTGAATTGAATTTCCACTAAAATTTTCTTCCAATCTGTAAATGTTTTAGAGGAGGATTTTCTTCAGAATACGAGTAATTGTTTTAAGGGATTTTCCAAGGAAAAAAAAGTTGGGAATGACTACTATCATATGCGGTTCATCAATAATGTATAATTTTTCAGAGTGGGAGCGAAAAAAAAAACCCAATTCAGAGTAATTGCACGTAAATTCCTTAATTTTGTTTTTAATCAAAATTGTAAAATTGATACTAATATTGGAACTTTATGGTAATTTGATATAGAATTAGTGATTTCAGGACTGTTATTAATCAAAAGAGGAAATAAGACTAAGTAAACGATATGATTGTAACTCTCCACTCCCAAATACTAAAGTAGGGACTAAATTTACAAGGCAGTCAGATGAAATTATTTTTACCCTAGGCAACAGTACCAACTGCAGTATCCATACATCTTATTTTTTAATGCAAAGTCAAATCAACTTTATATTATAGAGATGACATTTTTTATGTAAAATATCAATTCAAGTAAATTTCTAATTAGGCCATCACTGTCAAAAATACAAGGCAGGTGTCTCATTCCCATTTTTGGTCCAGCTCTGAGTTGGAGCATTCAGGTTGCCTTGGTGATGGTGAAATGCTTTCTACAAGACATGTACGTAATCATATCGGCAATGATACTGAAAGTTATGAAAAAATCAATAATTCTTTATATAGGCTTATTGATATGCATGTTGAAAAGGATTTTCACTCAAGTGAAAAAAAGAGTTCTACGATTGTTTTGTGTTTCCCATGACAAAAGGGGGGGGGAGAATCATGATGCAGAGTCATCTCATTCTATTACAAAAAAATCTCATTTCAAATAGGAAGTTTCAATTAAGATAATTGCAATGAACTGATAAAAATACGTCTTTTTTTTCTTGTAATGCATTTTGAGAAATTATTTTGGATTGAAACTATTTTAATTTAAAATATTTCAAACTGTTTAGGACACAGCAATTTTCAACTGGGTTTAGCTAAATATTTGTCAACTGTAATTTGATATTTCAAATGTGGAAACAGAAGGTAATTACTTCTGTTTATAATCTTTAATTAACATTATATTGATTAAAGATAATCTAAGACCAACAGTGAAAAATATGTAATTATGGAAATTTGTAGAATGTATGCATTTTAAAACCAATGAAACTCAACAGGTGAATTGCAATTTATTTCAATTACAAGGTAAAATAAAGATGGTATCTTGAATTTCTGTAATATTTGTTGTTATAATTTTTTAAGTTCAAATGTACCTTTTTTTCAGGCTCTAAAAAGCTGCATTGAATAATTAATAAACTCTTTCAACTCTATAGAAATTAGTATATTCAGGCATCTACTCTGCTGATGCAAGGCTCATCAAATGCTAGCAGAAGACAGATATTGCATTTCTGATAAAACTTTGAAATATTTTATCATCAATGTAAGTTAGCTTAATAATAGGACAAAGTGATGAATATCAATGGAGTGATAGAATTGTACAGGAGTAAAAAAACACAACAATAATGGCTTTTAAATTGGATTAGGTATACAAATGTCATATCAAATTGTTATTTAAAATATGATTTTATGTTTTGGCTTGGGAGACAAATATCAAAGTCCAATGATCATAAGCAACTGTCAATGTAGTCCTGAAGTGTTACATTTCAGTTGTTGTTAATATATAGTAATGGTTCCTCTTTTTTTTCAATTTTTTTAAAAATTATAATAGCAATATCATTGCAAACAGTCCTTTTTCCTTTACTATTAGTGGTTCTTTCATTATTAAGGTAATAAATTTTCTGTAGGGTAAATGTGTGATTTACTGTCTGCCTGCATAATATGGTGTACATATATGAAACAGCATACATTACTATAAACCACTAAGCTTTAGAAATCGTCCCAACCATCTAATAATAATAAAGAGCTGGATTTTTCATTACATTCGGAATGAAATCACCTAAAATTTACACTTCCGCGGATTAAAAAAAAAAAAAAACACCAATTTTTTTTCAAAAAAAAAAGTGGGGGGGGGGAACTACATTAAAAGTAAATAAAAACTATAATGTGTAACACATTATAGTTTGTGTTTGAATTTGGATTTACAAACATAATCAAAAAATCACAAAATCAAATGAAAATTGAAAAAGTCAATGATAATTTGGGATTTTAAGATAAGAAAACAAACAAACACTGCCAAATTTCTGTCATACAGTTGTCAAAGAAACCCTTATGTTCAAAAGGATTGATCTTAACTAAACAACAGCTGTTCCGAGTACTGTAATGGAAATTTGCTTGTTTATGATAATTAAAAAGGAAAGAGAAGCAGAAAAAACTTAGAAGATGAAACAACTTAGCGAACTTTTTTAGAAGGAATCTGAAGACATAAATATGTGAATGAAAAGAATTACATAAAATTTATATAAAAATACTGTAAATTATCTGTAAACTAAACAATAGAATTCTGGAAGCCTGAAAACTTAAGCAATCATAGAATATAATTTTGTAAAGTTAAGGAATAAGGTCAAAAAGAAAGATGCCTGAAAACTTTCAAAAAAGATAGATTAAATTTAAAATACAGCAAATACAAGCAATTTAAAGCTAGGGTTAAGCGCATTAAACGAAGGCAAAACAAAACAAAAAATAAATTGAAATAACTAATTCATAAAAACAGTGTTTGAAAAGCTTGAATAAACTGAAAAACAAAGCAAGCAAAGAATTTATAATTTTTTCCTTCAATAAATGAAAAAAAAATGAAAAGAAAAAAATAAAGGAAACTAAGCCAATTGAATATTTTGCTTCACATACTAGAAATTAAGAAATAAAAAGAACAGAAAATTTTCAGTGTCAGAAAAAATAAATTGAATCCAATGCTATTATTTTTCTTGCCTGTTTCCTTAAAGGCTAAGTTTGGAAATTTCGGTTAGACTTTGATGGATCAAACTATATTCAAGCACCATGAAGAAAGTTCAAAAGATCTTTCTTGGAAGTGTTATTACTGCAAGATAGGCTTTCTTTTAAGGTTATGTGCCAATTCATTTATTAGTAATGATGCTGTGACATAAATGAGGGATCTCTTTAGATGGTTTTCTCGCCATGTAGTGTCCCTAGATCTGCATCTTAAAATTTTTTCACATGTCTTATATGGATATATCATCACATCTTTACAATTTATGTTTCTGAATCACATGATGTAGAATTCCAGTTTAAAAAATAGCCATGTTTCCCTAAGGAAAAATTCACAGATGTGTAACTGTTCTGGAAAATCTTTTTCAAGATTTTTATGAATTTCCCATGATACAGATAAGTGACATATATTTTTTTTTTCTTTTTTTTTTGCATTACTTTTTTCATTTAGATTATAAATCTATGTGAGATTAGTAGTTGTTTGATAAAAGCTTCAGAGTAATCATTATTTGAAATATTTCTGTAATGCGAAATTTTCCTTCTTGAAGGCTGATCAACCATAATGTGGATTATCTTAATTTTGTAGGAAAGGCAAGCTGCTAATTAAACACTAATTATTACATGTGGATTTTCTAAATTCTGTGGTATTTTTGGCTGTTTAACACATAAGGTGCTGTTCTTATCTTCTATTGGTTGATTTATCTTATTACAAATTTCTAAAACAGATGACATGTCCATCCATAAGTTGTAGTGCTTTATCTTAAGTGTATTTCATAACAATTTCTGGGAAAACTGCTGAGATACATTACGCATATCCCCGAATTTTGTTTAACAGTTACATCTTCAAAAATGTTGATCAGCAAAGAGCTCCAGTTTCCCGAGTTCATGTAACATTTCATCATCAATTATTTAATGAAGTGTGTGAATGCCTAGTTGATGAGATCAAAGGAGATAGATACAGCCCATAACATTCTCAAAAAACATTCAGTACCTTTCTTGATTTCACTGGCAAGTTCGCAACCTTCCTTATCTATTTTTTTCGATACATCTAAACTTAACCTTAGCAACTGCCAAATAATTATCAAACAGCAGCCCTAAGCTTTTTTTTTTTTTTCTTTCTTTTGTTTAAGTCAAAAGCTTTCATTGAATTTTCATTTATATCAATATTTGGTGATACGAATTTTAGCATGTGTAAATATTGAAAGTTGATGCAAAAAACTGGGAAACAAGCTTCAATTAAATAATTTCCTGTTATATTTCTTTAAAAAGTCAAACTTCAACAAATAATCATACATCTGTATTCAGGATAATCATAAAAGTCCCATTCTTTTGAATATTTTAAATAAACAACATGAAATATTTAAACTTTTTTTTTTTTTTTTTTCAATGAAGATTATAAGCATGAAAGTGTGGAATAAATCAACTCAAAAGGAAACAGTCACTTCCGTCATTATTAATAAATTAATTTTGGATATGATATTTTTGTACCTAGGTTTACAATTCTCTAATGGCTCTTGTGGAAGTTCTGTGACAGTAGCACTGCTGTTATATGCTCGTTTTAATGAAAAAAAGCCCATTAAAAACAACACTAAGCCAAATAAATGAAAACATAGAAGTAAACACCGTTTTCTCATTTTGATTTTGCTAATCTGGAAAACTAAAATAGTACTGATAACGAAGCATTTTTTAATGGAATCTTTAAAGAAAAAAAAATCATTTTAAATGAATCACTCATCGAGACTGAAGCACATATCTGAGCAACATCATTTCAGATTTGGTGCCAAATGCAGAAGCACGCAAAAATCGTCGTTAGGGTCGCTGCTTGTCTCGATTTCCGTTTTCTTTTTACCCATAATTCCATACAAACCGAACAATATAAGTTTCCATGAAAAAAATTGCTTATTCTTTTCATTATGAATCTATTAGGAAATTAATTTATAAAAGGATCTGTAAAACTTGTTATTTTTAAATTAGGCAAATCAAAAGGTATTTAAATTATAGGATTAAATGGAACTTGAAATTGTCGGCATTTTTTATTTTTAAGAGATTTCAATTTTTAAAAGTAGTTTTACTGAATTATAATAGTCTAATATAAAATTTTCTTTAATTCCTTCGTAGTTTCATCATGGGTGATGAAAAACCAAGAGAGAGAAGTAAATCCATTTCCAAAGGACCTCGTAAGAGTCTGTTTTATGCATCAACGCCGAACATCAATGCTCCGAAGGTTTGTATATCTAAAGCCTTTCCAGTAATATTCATAATAATATCTATCTCTTATCCTAAACTG
>JAFIDM010091948.1:26338-43438 GCA_023159025.1 Thereuonema tuberculata
TCTAAATGACCAATATGATCTAATCCAAGATAATGTAAAATTAATATATGCCAATCTGATAACTCAAATTCACTTTTTAAATGTCTTGTTACGTTGTAATCGACCTGCAATTAAAAAGCAAATGACAACATAAATAAAAATAAAAAGAGAAGTAATTAGTTCATGAAACGATATAATTTTTTTAACTGTATATATAGAGGTTAGTCCTGAAATGCTTGGCTAAAACTTGAAGACTCGATGCAATGTAGCAAAATAACAAAAAAAAAAATCCATATGAACAGCATGGGTGCGGAAATGTTTTATTCAGATGTTACAGAATGATTAACATGTACTGTGGGTGGCATTCCCAATGTCACATTAGCTGCCCGATGCTTTCCAGCATGCCCCACGCTTGAATGGAAGTTTACCCCATCGCCGAGCAATGCAGGAAATCACTACTTCGCAATGTGACATTGGAAATGCACCCGACAGTACATAGGTTATGGTGTAGCCATTATTAGATGAGATGTCCGAAATGATCTCCACCCCACTAACAATAACACTTGCCTCACAACATCGTTGTGAGAATTGCCAGATGCTCAAACATGCCTGAATCATTGTACAACCATCTAAAATGCAGTCATGCAATGTTTGTACATTGGAACTGGGGAATCTTGAATCATTGTACAACCATCTATAATCTAGTCATTCAATGTTTTTACATTGGGAACCGGTGTAGAGTATACTAGTGTTTTCAGACAACCCCAGAGGGAAAACTCCAGAGGATTTAGATCCGGTAATCGGCATGACAATGGAGTGAGGAATGTGCTGTTAGAGGAAACTTTGAACACATCATCTAACAGTGGCTACATCACAGCCTATATACATGTTAACCATTCTGTAACATCTGAATAAAGCATTTTCCGCACCCATGTTCATATGGGCTTTTTTCGTTATTTTGCTACGTTGCATCGGGCCTTCCATCAGGATCACCCTATATAAATATACTTATTAGTGAAGGAAAAACTGATTTTAATATTATATTTCTTTAATTTTGAATAAAATCTCTACAATTGGGTCCGGATTATGTTTTTCATTATTGCAGTGTTCTGCCCATTAATGAAAAACATAATCCGGACCCAATTGTAGAGATTTTATTCAAAATTAAAGACAAACATGCAAGATTGAAGCCTGTACTATAAAAAAGTTACCCATGTATCAACAAAGATAGAGGTTACACAGTGAATAGCAATACATTATCTCATTTCCAGACTATAATGCCGCACAAAGAAGAGAAATTTAAATAATGTATATTAAAAAAACATGCATCAATAAAGATTGCACAGTGAACAGCCATTGCATATACATTATTAACATTATGATTAGTACATTATTGTTATTTTATTTTGCGAAAGACTTGAAAAAGCGGAACGATAGTTTTCTGTGAAATATCATTGAAGAATTTTTAAACAGATGGATGAAAATGGAAGGAATATATTTGTTTTAATATATATGAAGAACTTTATTGTAATAATTAATGAGAACACATTTTGCAAATTTTCATAATTTAAGTATCCCTATTGTTTTCCAAAGTGAAACTTACAAATTTAAGTTAATGAAGACGGCAGAAATTATTAGTTGAAGTTAAGAGATTACAAATTATTAATTCCATAAATAATATTTTTAATGTTCCTGAGAATCTTCTTAAGCTATCAGCTAATTTTTTTCAGAAATCATTTAGCTTTCAGACTTTGAAATCCTTGAAACATAGTAATCATTAACAGACTTTTTAAAACTATCAATGAATAATATGTATTAAGTAAATTACAAATAATGAAGAAAAAATCAAGAATAGAAGTAAAATAGAATGAGCTATGAGGGAACAAAGATGCAGATTTTCTTTTATATAAAATGAATTTCTAACTTAAATTGAAATTATTTGTTTTATATTTTAACTAAGAATTGAATATGGGAATCAAGCGATAATATTATTACAAGAAACAAACAAACAAAACTGTTTTTACAAACCTCAGTGAAATCCGAAACAAAAAAGGATGTAGTCCCTTCACTTCTTTGGAATTTGCCAGGAAATAGTTTCAACCAAGTATCATCACCATAAAATACTAACTTCCTGTGATACATATGAGCTATGTTAATAATATTATCTTCTTCAATTTCAGATGAAAAGAAGTTGAAAATCACATCAACAAAACCAGGAATGCTTCCACTTGTTATCGCCTAAAAACAGCACAAAAAGTATTATAAAGAAATTCTTAAACATTCTAAATTAACTATAAATTTCAATAAGCCAAGTAATCTTATCAGTAAACTCAATATACGTGCACAAATGAGATTGTCTATCTATCTATACATATAAATAGTATAACTCAATATTACTTACTTATAGAAAATAATTGTGAGGAAATTACTGAAATAAATGTAAAGTTAATGTCAATTTGAACTGCATAAATACAGTAGTTTTAAATTAATGAGAAAAAAAACCCACAAATGATATCTGGACATCTTTCTGTTACATGAAAAAGCATTGAAGCAGTCAATGCACACAGGCATCTCCGGGAATTTGGAATGGGAGGGGCTATGATGTCTTAGCCACTGAGACAACCCAATAAAAAAGTCCTTTTCCGTTGCCTTCAATTCAGCAACCCAATTCAACACTGTTTTGGTAAACTTGGCTTTTCAAATAACCCATAAACAAAAATTGCATGGGTTGAGGATACAGGATCATGGTGGCCAAGCATTGGAAAACATTCAAGAAATTATCATAATAACTTTCATATATCTTCGAAATATATATGAGAAATAATCACTGTCCTGATCCTATAGTGCATAATGTGTTCAATGTCAGAGATGAAATTAAGCGCTTCAAATTAGAATCATGTCTCATTAATAGCTGTGTATGCTTCAACAAGGATAAATCACTTAAAGTGAATGCTGTTTCTTTAAGTATTTTTAAGAAATCTTTAATAAATAATAATAAGATTAAAGATTTTTTAATTTTAAAATAATCCCATATCTATTCATTACAATTAATTTACTATTCATTTATTGTCAATTGTTTTCAGTTTATTTACTATTCATTACAATTCATTTGTTGTCAATTGTTATTTTGTTTTTAGAATATAATGATTATTGGATGTTAGATGTTATATGTTATGATTATTGTAATTTTTCTTTGTAACTTTTCGATTATGATTTGAAGAGAAAGAGAAGGGTTTTCTCTTTTTCATTTATATTTTTTTATCCTGATGAAGTCCCTTAATTGGGTTGAAATATAGAATTTTGAAGAAAGTGATGAAAAGTGAGTTGTTTCGTTATTTTTTTTTTATTCAAGAAATTACTTTATCCTCACCAAATGTAATACTCAAATAAAGAGAAATTGAAAATAAAATGCACTTACTTGTAAACAGGATAAAAAGGAATAAAAAAGATGGTACTTAACTGACAGTTTCGGAATACTGAGCGTATTTCATCATCAGGGACGACACAAACATATAGGACATCACAAAACACTTAGGACGACATGAGGTCGGAATTAGGGAGATTTAGCAGTAGTGATGAGCGTTTTGCCTGCCGATGATAGGGTTGTATGCTTTAAGTTGGATTATATAGAAAGATTCAACTAGAAGTCAGTGGGATAGTTTATTGTAGACAGACAGGAGTTTGGCAGCAGAGAAGTTGGAGGGGTGTCCTGTCTCATTGTAGTGTGTGACTGTATACGAACATGTTGGATCTGAGTTAGTGAAAACTTTTTTATGCTCTTTAATGAGTGTGGAGAGAGATCGGGATGTTTGTCCTAAGTAGCCAGAGAAGCACTGGTCACAAGGGAGCCAATATACTGTATTGAAGTAATATTTTATTGCGTTTGTGATGTCCTATATGTTTGTGCCATTCCTGGTGATGGAATATGCTTCAGTATTCCGATGCTGTCGGTTAAGTACATCTTTTTATTCCTTTTTATCCTTCAAGTAAGTGCGTTTTATATTCAATTTCTCTTTATTTTATTATATGCACATTAAGCCTCCTTGTTAAATATAATACTCAACAACTGCATAGCTATATGTGAAATATGGGGTGGTGCCCGATCCGCACAAAGGTTATGGAGTCTAAACAATTACATTCTTGCAAAGCCGGAATAATCTTGCAGCAGAGAATATCTGTGAAACATGGTCCATTCATCAATCAATGCATGGCACCTTCAGACTTGATCTCCTCAACGAAAAATGGTCTGATTATAAGGTTTATGGTAAATCCACACCATACAGTTACATACTCAGCAAGCACAGCATTCAGACCACAGATTCGGCAGTTGTGCACATTCGCTCCTTGTGGGAAAAAGGTGCCTTATCAGTCCATAAGGCTTTTGAAGGCCACATGTCATTGAGCTACATTCTTGCCAGAAATTGGAAAAAGCAAAGTTGGCGAGCTATTGAGGGTCACATGGTTGCAGCTCCTGCACCCTCTGAATCTTATAAGAATACCATGTCAGGATGGGCCGTAGAATTTTATGAACAGTTGACCATGGAACTTGCAGTTGTTGAGGATACATGTCTGGCACTAATTATCGATAGCTCAAATACAACTGGATTTCTGCAACAGTAAGTGTAGAGTCTTCCGTATTGCTTTCTGCAACAATTTGCAGGCCTCTACTCGGATCTCCACCCAAGTTGCCTGTTTCTTCGAATTCCTTTATCATATTCTTCAGTCCGTTTAGCGACAAAGATCCTTTTCTTACTTTTTTTTTAAATGATGATATTGGTGTAATGCAGTGGAGGTAAAGGAGATTTACTAGCAAAGCTTAGTCCTTCTTGCAGATACCCATGGTTACTTCTGTCGATTAGGAAGATAGACTGCAGAGTATGATTACCTGCAATCAAGATATTAGACATTCTAACACAATTTTTTTTGCACACCAATGCCACCTGGTGGCACTCAATATAACTTTTTTTTTTTTTTAATTTGCGAATTCTCTTCCCCTTGTTGTTATTATTATTGTTCCCCCCATTTTCATTGAGATCCGTTTATTTTAAGTAAAGCTGTATCGTGGTGTGTTATCTCTAATGACGCAGTAATTTTTCCCTTGTTGTTTCTCCTCAAGATGAACCATAGAATTCACCCAACCATCTATAAAATGATTCATTGTGATCAGTCAAGTAGATCCTTCTTTATATTGCTCTGAGTGTAATCAGTTTAATTATAATCACTCATTAGTTCCAACAAAAAATTATGTTTATTCCAAAATCTTAGAACATATCAATCCATTTAATTCTAAAAATGCAAACAAATCTGAACTTAAGAGTTTATTTCCCACAGATAGAAAAGAATCTATCATGTACAGGATAAGAGCCAGAAACTCTTTAACAGTTAAGGCACTCAAGATAGACTATGACAGGATATATGGAAGATATACACTCAGATGATTTATAGCAGTTAGGAGCCAAGATGAGAAAGTAAGACTGATATTTTCCCACCTTTAATTTTGGAGGAAAAAAAAAAGAAAAACATTTGATAGAAGGTTGGGTGACTCCTAGGGGCTCATCTTAAGGGAAAATCACTGGTTCCCATCAGAGATAAAACATAATAAAAGAGCTGTACCTAAAATAAAATCAGCAGTGGTTCTCATAACACACACAATAAAGGTTTTTATGACCACTTCCATTAATTCACTATTGGTCATTCCATCTTGCTAGTTGGCACTGTATTATACGAACACTGTTCATATGAAAATGGTTTTCTACAAGGGCAAGACATGTGAGCCACACCCTGAGATGTGCTTACCAGAAAGGATATACAAAGGGATCGTCAGGGATATGTGAAAGTAGACAAAACATTTTAAATACGGAAATAAATAAATACAATTTTTAATGTTAAAGATGAACATAAAAGGTTTAAATTGGAATCATGTTTGATTAATAGTTGTATCTGTTTCAATAAGGATAAATCCCTTAAGGTTAATGATGTGTCACTTAACATTTTCAAAAAATCTTTGATAAAAGAATAATAAATTTAAAGATTTTTTAGTTTTCAATTAAACAAAGAGATTGAAATAATGATGCAATATCCCATGTTTATTCTTCATATTTATTAATAATACTTATTTTGTATTATTTTTCCTCATTGTTATTGTTTATTTGATATCAGATTTTATGTTTATTGAGATTATTTTGTTACATTTTCAGTTGTGTTTATAAGGAAAAGAGAAGGTTTTCTCTTCCTTTCCTTATTTTGTATTATTTGTTTATTATATCCTGAAGAAGTCCTTTAACCCTCAAACGCACGGCATGGCGCACTCAGTGCGCCATGCAACAATAAAGTAAAAAAAAAATAACTTTGCAACAGGGGAGGGGGCTGGCCCGCCACCTACCCTCCTATCCTAGCATAGTTTCCATGATTCTGATTCAGAATGTGATTATGGGCCTGATATGGGGGAAGAAGTTACTTCGGAAGAACAAAATTCTATAGAGCGAGCTGAGAGTGAATTTTTCATAAAAAATATTTATATAACAAAAGCTGTTAAAATTTTTTTTTTAAATGTTTGACTACTTTGTTATGTATCTTTTAGGTCTTTATTACACCCATTGAAAAAGTTTTGAACATTATTTATGTAGTTTCATGCAAGATACCTGTTTAGAAAACAAAAACGCATTTTTCAGTTTTAAAAAAAATTTCAAGTGGTTTTGTAATAAAATTTTTATGGATGCATGCTTATTTAATTATTACTGAATCCAAACAATAACATTTAGATTGAAAAAGTTTGACGAGTAACAGTTTATTTAACATTGATTGCTAAAAAACGAGGTGGCGCACTCAGTGCACCACCCGTGTAAAATTGTTCAACCACATAAGCCGTGTAAGTGAGGGTTAAATAGGAAGAAATATAGATTTCGTTGAAGTAAAGATAAGATAGAGGAGTTAGACTTTCTTCATTTTGTATGTATATGTAAATAAATACAATACTTTTTTTTCTGTTTAGATTTTTTAAACTGTGCATTTTCTTGAATTTTTTTAATTTCTGGGACTTCTTGTCTTCTTTTTTAAAAAAGAATGAATCCAATGCAATATCTAGTTATGAAATCCAATTGTTTAAATATTTAGATTTTAACAATAGATAAATTTTTGAAGAACATTTTAAGTTTTACCTTTATTCTTGGCATTGTAACCGTAGGAGCATGAGCTCGACTTCTAAATGCAAGGGCTTGATTAGAAGTAATTAAACTATGCAAATATGGAAAATTTTTAGATCCATCTTCACTAAGAAGAAAATCTGCTCTTAATCCATCAATAATCATAATAACAAGAGAATCCAAGGTAGATTTATATGATAAACTTTGGCTGGGGGGAAAAAAAAAAAGATGAAAATTTCAGAATTTCAAACTATATCCAATTACAGTCAAACTTGGATAATTCGAACTTGTTTAATTCGAAATTTTGGATAATTGGAATTTTTTGCTCGGTCCCTAGAATTCTGTATTAAAACAATGTTAAAATATCGTGGATAATTCGAATTTTTCGTATGATTGTCCTTAATATATTACGCTAAAAATTGTTCCCAAGACTTTTCTTAGCTAAGATACATTATTTATTTTAACGGTCTTTCTAAGGAAAACAAAAGCGAGGGTTGGAATGTATTTTTGTATCAATTGATAGGTTGGAATCAAATGCTATGACTCAAAGATTGCATTCAATGAAGCAATTAAAAATATCTGTCTTTTTTTTTTAAAGTGATGAATAATTAAGCTAGTAAAAAATGTTTGATTTAATGAAAAAAAAATGTAGCAGTATTCTTAGATAAAGTTTGTGTGTTAAATCTTTGATCGTGGAGTTAATCTTTTTTATTTATCTCTTCTGTTTGAGAGAATATGTGTAATTCGAATTTTTGTATATTTCGAACTTTTTCTCTGGTCCTTCAACTTCGAATTATCCAAGTTTGACTGTATTACTTTACATCTTTACATTTAATTGCAAGTATTACAAAACACAGGTATTCAATCAGAGTTCTGCAGACCACTGTCAGGGCTTCCAGACAAAATTACTAAATACATGTAAATATACAGTAAATCAAAAATAAAATAAATATTTATGAATAAGTTTTAAAGAAAAGGGGAATTACCCATCATGCACCAATGAAATCAAAAACAAAACAAAATTCATGCCAAGAGCTTGTCAATGAAGTGGAGTCTGAGATGGACATTTCATTATCTTTATGATTCATCAGCCAGACCTACCACTTCCATGACGAGCTTCAAATGCATGAATTTTGTTTTGTTTTTAATTTTATTGTTGCATGATGGGTAATTCCCCTTTTCTTGAACATCTTCATCTGCACCTTAAGCTTTGTTTCTATAAATAAATTTTCTTAACAAAAACTTAGCCTTAACGGAATTGAATTTCCACTAAAATTTTCTTCCAATCTGTAAATGTTTTACAGGAGGATTTTCTTCAGAATATGAGCAATTGTTTTAAGGGATTCTCCAAGGAAAAAAAAAAGTTCTATAAATCACTGCAATGAATACACGTATTTAGGAGTCAAAATTAATAAAAACGGAAATCATGAAGATGATATAAACCACAGAATTAACAAAGGACGATCAGCAATATCAAAATTAAACAGCATTTTATGGGATAAAGACATTACTGTAAAAACAAAAACACACATATATATAATACAATTGTTAAAAGCACAATAACATATGGTTCAGAGACATGGCACTTAAAATCAGGAACGAAGGCAAAATTACAATCAACAGAAATGGATTTCTGGCGGAGATCGGCAAGAATTTCGAGGAAGGACAAAATTAGAAATACAGTCATAAAAGAAAAAATGAAGGTGCAGGGATCCCTTGTAGAATCAGTAAAAACTACACAATTAAGATGGTATGGTCATATGAAGAGGATGAAGGAAGAAAGACTGCCGAAGAAGATACATGAATGGGTACCAACAGGAAAAAGAAAGAGAGGAAGACCAAAATTGACATGGATGCAGGGAATAAATGAAGTAATGAAGGAAAGAAGACTAGAGGATGGGGCCTGGGAAGATAGAGAGGAATGGAGGAGGGTGATACAGGCATAAAATGGGTACAGGAAGATGTCAAAGACATTATGAAACCTGGAAATAAAAAAAAAAAAAAAAAAAGTTGGGAACGACTGCTATCATATGCTGTACATCAATAATGTATAATTTTTCAGAGTGGGAGCAAAAAAAAAAAAAAAAACCAATTCAGAGTAATTCCATATAAATTCCTTAATTTTGTTTTTAATCAAAATTGTAAAATTGATACTAATACTGGAACTTTATGGTAATTTGATATACAATTAGTATTTCAGGACTGTTATTAATCAAAAGAGGAAATAAGACTAAGTAAACGATATGATTGTAACTCTCCACTCCCAAATACTAAAGAAGTAGGGACTAAATTTACAAGGCAGTCAGATGAAATTATTTTTACCCTAGGCAAAGCACCAACTGCAGTATCCATACATCTTATTTTTTAATGCAAAGTCAAATCAACTTTATATTATAGAGATGACATATTTTTTATGTAACATATCAATTCAAGTAAATTTCTAATTAGGCATCACTGTCAAAAATACAAGGCAGGAGTCTCATTCCCATCTTTGGTCCAGCTCTGAGTTGGAGGATTTAAGTTGCCTTGGTGATGGTGAAATGCTTTCTACAAGACAAGTACGTACTCATATCGGCAATGATACTGAAAGTTATGAAGAAATCAATAATTCTTTATATAGGCTTATTGGCATGCATGTTGAAACGGATTTTCACTCAAGTGAAAAAAAGAGTTCTACGATTGTTTTTGTGTTTCCCATGACAAAAAGGGAGGAAAATGATGATGCCGTCATTTCATTCAGATTACAAAAAAATTTCATTTCAAATAGGAATTATCAATTAAGATAATTACATTGAACTGATAAAATACGTCTTTTTTTCTTGTTATGCATTTTGAGAAATTATTTTGGAATAGAACTATTTTAATTTCAAATATTTCAAACTGTCCAGGACACAGCAATTTCACAATTATCAATTTTCAACTGGATTTAGCTAAATATTTGTCAACTGTAATTCGATATTTCAAATGTGGAAACAGAAAGTATTAACATTAAATTTAATGTTAATTAAAGATGAGGCCAACAGTGAAAAATATGCAATTATGGAAATTTGAAGAATGTATGCATTTTAAGACCAATGAAACCCAACTGGTGAATTGCAATTTATTTCAATTACAAGGTAAAATAAAGAAGATATCTGAATTTCTGTAATGTTTATTGTTATAATTTTTTAAGTTCCAATGTACCTTTTTTTCAGGTTCTAACAAGTAACAGCTGCATTCAATAATTAATAATCTTTTTTTTTTTTTTGGCGTCTGTAACACCCGTGCAGGGATTAATAATCTATTTCAATCTCTATGAAAATTAGTATATTCAGGCATCTGCTCTGCTGATTCAAGGCTCATCAAATGCTAGCAGAAGACAGATATTGCATTTCTGATAAAACTTTGAAATATTTTATCATTAATGTAAGTTAGCTTAGTAATTGGACAAAGTGATGAATATCAATGGAGTGATAGAATTGCACAGGAGTAAAAATCACAATAATACTGGCTTTTAAATTGGATTAGGTATATAAATGTCATATCAAATTGTTATTTAAAATATGATTTTATGTTTTGGCTTGGGAGACAAATATCAAAGTCCAATGATCATAAGCAACTGTCAATGTAGTCCTGAAGTGTTACATTTCAGTAGTTGCTAATATATAGTAATGGTTCCTCTTTTTTTTTTTTTTTTTAATTATTTCTAAAATTATTATAGCAATATCATTGCAAACAGTCCTTTTTCCTTTACTGTTAGCAGTTTTACCATTATTAAGGTAATACATTTTCTTTAGGATAAATATGTGATTTACTGACTGCCTGCATATATGAAACAGCAAACCTCTACATTACTATAAACCACTAAGTTTTAGAAATCGTCCCTACCCTCTAATAATAATAAAGGACTGGAATAATAGAATAATACAGGGCTCGATTTTCATTACATTAGGAATGAAATCATCTAAAATTTACACTTCAGTGGATTTTAAAAAAAACAGCCAATTTTTTAAAAAATTGGGGAGGGGGACTACATTAAAAGTAAATAATAATAAAAAAAAAGCACTTTTGATTTCCTCAGTGTGACATATTACAGTTTGTGTTTGAATTTGAATTTACAAACATAATCAAAAAATTACAAACTCAAATTAAAATTGAAAAAGTCAATGATAATTTGGGATTTTAAGATATGAAAACAAACAAACACTGCTGCTGTATGACAGAAATTTGGCAGTTGTCAAAGAAACCCTTATATTCAAAAGGATTGATCTTAACTTAACAACAGCTGTTCCGAATACTGTATTGGAAATTTGCTTGTTTATGATAATTAAAAAGGAAAGAGAAGCAGAAAAAAACTTTGAAGATGAAACAACTTAGCTAACTTTCTTAGAAGGAATCTGAAGACATAAATATATGAATGAAAATAATTACATAAAATTTATATAAAAATACTGTAAATTATCTGTAAACTAAACAATAGAATTCTGGAAGCCTGAATACTTAAGCAATCTTAGAATATAATTTTGTAAAGTTAAAGAATAAGGTAAAAAAAAAGATGCCTGAAAACTTTTAGAAAAGATAGATTAAATTTAAAATAGAAGCAATTTAAAGCTAGGGTTAAATGCATTAAACGAAGGCAAAACAAAACAAAAAATAAATTGAAATAACTAATTCATAAAAACAGTGTTTGAAAAGTTTGAATAAACTGAAAAACAAAGCAAGCAAAGAATTTATAATTTTTTCCTTCAATAAATGGAAAAAAAAAATGAAAAGAAAAAAATAAAAGAAACTATTGAATATTTTGCTGCACATACTAGAAATTAAGAAATAAAAAGAACGGAAAATTTTCAGCGTCAGAAAAAATAAATTGAATCCAATGCTATTATTTTTCTTGTCTGTTTCCTTAAAGGCTAAGTTTGGAAATTCCGGTTAGACTTTGATGGATGAAACTATATTCAAGCACCATGAAGAAAGTTCAAAAGATCTTTCTTGGAAGTGTTATTACTGCAAGATAGGATTTCTTTTAAAGTTATGTGCCAATTCATTTATTAGTAATGCTGTGATATAAATGAGGGATCTCTTTAGATGGTTTTCTCGCCCTGTAGTGTCCCTAAATCTGCATCTTAAAATTCTTTCACCTGTCTCGTATGGATATATCATCACATCTTGTTTACAATCTATGTTTCTGAATCACATGATGTAGAATTCGAGTTTAAAAAATAGCAGTGTTTCCCTAAGTAAACTTCACAGATGTGTAACTGTTCTAGAAAATCTTTTTCAAGATTTTTATGAATTTCACATGATACAGATAAGTGACATATATATTTTTTTTTTCTTTTTTTGCATTACTTTTTTCATTTAGATTATAAATCTATGTGAGATTAGTAGTTGTTTGATAAAAGCTTCAGAGTAATCATTATTTGAAATATTTCTGTAATGCGAAATTTTCCTTCTTGAAGGCTGATCAACCATAATGTGGATTATCTTAATTTTGTAGGAAAGGCAAGCTGCTAATTAAACACTAATTATTACATGTGGATTTTCTAAATTCTGTGGTATTTTTGGCTGTTTAACACAAGGTGCTGTTCTTATCTGCTATTGGTTGATTTATCTTATTACAAATTTCTAAAACAGACGACATGTCCATCCATAAGTTGCAGTGCTTTATCTTAAGTGTATTTCATAACAATTTCTGGGCAAACTGCTGAGACACATTATGCGTATCCCCGAATCTTGTTTAACAGTTACATTTTCAAAAATGTTGATCAGCAAAGAGCTCCAGTTTCCCGAGTTCACATAACATTTCATCATCAATTATTTAATGAAGTGTGTGAATGCCAAGTTGATGAGATCAAAGGAGATAGATACAGCCCATAACATTCTCAAAAAACATTCAGTGCCTTTCTTGATTTCACTGGCAAGTTCAAAACCTTCTTTATCTATCTTTTTCGATACATCTAAATTTAACCTTAGCAACTGCCAAATAATTATCAAACAGCAGCCCTAAGTTTTTTTTGTTTAAGTCAAAAGTTTTCATTGAATTTTCATTTATATAAATATTTGGTGATACGAATTTTAGCATGTGTAAATATTGTAAGTTGATGCAAAAAACTAGGAAACAAGCTTCAATTAAATAATTTCCTGTTATATTTCTTTAAACAGTCAAACTCCAACAGATAATCATACATCTGTAATCTGGGTAATCATAAAAGTCCCATTCTTCTGAATATTTTAAATAAACAACATGAAATATTTAAACTTTTTTTTTTATTAAATGAAGATTATAAGCATGAAAGCGTGGATTAACTCAAAAGGAAACAGTCACTTCCGTCCTTATTAATAAATTAATTTTGGATATGATATTTTTGTACCTAGGTTTACAATTTTCTAATGGCTCTTGTGGAAGTTCTGTGACAGTAGCACTGCTGTTATATGCTCGTTTTAATGAAAAAAAGCCCATTAAAAACAACATTAAACCAAATAAATGAAAACATAGAAGTAAACACCGTTTTCTCATTTTGATTTTGCTAATTTGGAAAACTACAAATGTACTGATTACGAAGCATTTTTTAATGGAATCTTTAAAGAAATCAATTCATTTCAAATGAATCACTCATCGGGTCTGAAGCACATATCTGAGCAACATCATTTCAGATTTGGTGCCAAATGCAGAAGCACGCAAAAATCGTCGTTAGGGTCGCTGCTTGTCTCGATTTCCCTTTTCTTTTCACCCATAATTCCATACAAACCGAACAATATAAGTTCCATGAAAAAAATTGCTTATTCTTTTTATTATGAATCATATTAGGAAATTAATTTATAAAAGGATCTGTAAAACTTGTTATTTTTAAATTAGGCAAATCAAAAGGTATTTAAATTATAGGATTAAATGAAACTTGAAATTACCGGCATTTTTTATTTTTAAGAGATTTCAATTTTTAAAAGTAGTTTTACTGAATTCTAATAGTCTAATATAAAATTTTCTTTAATTCCTTCGTAGTTTCATCATGGGTGATGAAAAACCAAGAGAGAGAAGTAAATCCATTTCCAAAGGACCTCGTAAGAGTCTGTTTTATGCATCAACGCCGAACATCAATGCTCCGAAGGTTTGTATATCTAAAGCCTTTCCAGTAATATTCATAATAATATCTATCTCTTATCCTAAACTGCATTTGTAAATCTTTATTATATAAACTATCTTGTTTGAACCGGAATTAGGTACTCTGAAGCCTAGGGTAAAAAAGAAAAAAAAATATTATCTTTGAAGAAGTAATAAACAAATGCCAAGTAATTAAATATTTATTTCGATTGCAATATTAATTCAAAACAAATTTAAATTTGGAAACATTTTCATTTATCTGGAAGCTTCTAAAATATATTATATAATATGTACGATGTTTTGTTTATAATAGAAAAATAAAAGTTCTTTTGCACCAAAATTCTTGAATGCGCACAGCTTTGGAAGCGTTATCTTAAGTATATATGCTCTATTATCACATTCATATTTAAAAAAATAAAAGTACATTAGAAACTTCTAAATTTGCCAAAGATGTTACAAGGCATTTTTAGTAGTTTATCATTTATTTATGATCAAGTGTTATAAATACATCTGATTGAGAAGATTACAATTGTAGATAGGTATATATGTTGCTCAATTGGATCACAACCATACATATATAACAAACATGAATCATCATACAATTTGGTAAATTATATCAAATTAAATGACATGAAATCGTACGTATTTCATTACAGCATGAGACGAATTCAAATTATGTCAAAGATCAGTTTGGCATAAAAGGATGTTTACTAAATAAATCTACTGAAATTTAATATAAATTAATTAAAAATAAGTTTAAAACTTTACAGAAATATTTCAGATTTTGATTCTTGTTATATTCTTGTCGTTAGGAAGAATAAAATTTGAAATGCTTCTTCCTAAATATTACTTTACGTTAGCATATGGCAAATTATTTTTGATGATGGGCATTTTACAGACATATGTCGAATTTCAATCTTGTTTTTATAATAAGCGCAAATTCATATTTTGGTAATTCTACACTTATGACGTTTAATCTACAAATGTTGAAAATGATGCTTTTTTTTATTATTATTATTATTAAGGCAACACCATAAATTTAAAAAAAAAAAAAGAAAATTTTAATATTTTCTTCATTATAGTAACACATACGGTATGTAAAAAAACAATATATGCCTTCACTTTGATGGCAACTAAAATTAGCAGGAAAATCTTTCAAGTCCTCATTCCTACACACATTCGGTATTTTAAAATCATATCTAATCTATTTTTATGGCTTTAAATGACTGTTATTTTTCAACCTCAAAATTTGGTTAATGACGCTAAAAAAGTATATTTCTTTTTTATTTATTTGATGTTTTTAATAACTTATTAATAATAAGCATAAACCTAAATGCTATAATATATTGAAGGCTTCAGTGGAAAAGGGACCCACATGCCACAAAATTAAAATTGTACAGGAAAGCAATTTTAGAAAAATTAATTTCCTGTGGAAAGTTGATGTCTACTTGTAATTATTTAACCTGGTAGTGAAAGTGGATGGTAACTTGCAGTTGCTCTCAAATCTTGGCTGAAGAAGTCATGTTATAAACACTTTTTAATATATGTTAATTTGAATAAATCAAAAACGATTAATTGGCTGCTTTTTGTTGTCTTTTCTGTTGACATGATTACAACTTAACCGCTATATGTTAATCTATACTAATATTATAAAGCTGAAGAGTTTGTATGTTTGAACGCGCTAATCTCAGGAACTACCAGTCCGATTTGAAAAATTATTTTTGCGTTAGATAGCCCGTTTATTGAGGAAGGTTATAGGCTATATAATATCACGCTACGACCAATAGGAGCGGAGCAGTAAACATAAATGTCAACCAGCGGCGGCGGCGCCGCGCAGGGTCCGGGGCGGGTTGGCCGCGCGACGAGAACCGAACATTACCGAGAAGGGCCGAACTGTGAATGCCCAGGTCAGCGAGCGAGATTCCATGCCGTACGGCTCAGTCATGTGGTCAGCTACTTATGCAACAGTTGTGCTTCAGCGAACTAATTTTTGTGGATGTTTTTGGCTAATTTAATTAGATATGTATAATCACAATTTAACGCGAGTGAAAGCGCGGGCACAGCTAGTGAATAATAAAGGAGTACGTAAAGTAACATATAATATAAAAAGTTGAGTATCTATATTGGATAATTTAATTTTGTTTTTATGAATGTATTTATTAATTCACATTTCAACTTTTATAACACATCCAACTCCTCATAATGCTTTGAATGAGTTTTCTTCACTGTAATCATATTTTAAAAATTGAGAAAATGGACTACAAGGTGATTCAAAATCCCCTGTACAATCTTTAAAGGTAGGTCAGGAATGCAAAAACAAACCGTACTCAGCTTAAAAAGTTCTTTTAGCTCGTCAGTAGTCAGTTCTCGGTCATGCTCCAAAGCCTACGTCGTTACCCAAGACATTTTTTTTGCTTACAGCAACTCGTCATTAACCAAGGTACCTTACATCTAGAATCTGAAAATAAAAATTTAATTTTCCCTTTCCCCAATGTAATTTATAATATTTTTTTCTGTTTTCTTTATCTGCAGTTCTTAAAATTAAAATCCCGTAATATCAATTTCATCAACTGCTTCGGATTAAGAATTCCGAAGACGACACTATTAATTCTAAATTTACAGCTAATTGTTGTTGTTGTTTTTTTTTAATTTTAGTAAATTATCTGAAAGTAATTTAAATAAATAAATATGTTAATGATTAAACTCTGTGGAATTCTCAGTTTTATTTTGAACCAGCTGATAAGAATGATTTTACAACGTGTTAATTTCAAGACCAAGAAAAATGGAACAATATATTTAATAAAATAACTTAAAATAATTAAGTTCCAGATGTATTGTAATAAATTAAAGCAAATGTTAAATGTATATAAAATATATTTTATATTTTAAATATTGATATAA
>JAFIDM010091981.1:0-11161 GCA_023159025.1 Thereuonema tuberculata
TGAGATATCATCGGCTTAGTACTTGCAGGAGGGGGGCGAGAAGGAGAACCAACAGATGACAATAGACCACGTTACAAGAGTGTAACGTACAGCACACAACAACAACATCAACTACACCCACAACTTTAAAAAAAAATAAAAAATAAAAAATGAAGAGGCTTATCATCAAAAACTTCTATCCAAGAGTTTAACGTGTAAACTAGTATGTAATTAATTTCATAGCAATTTCATTTTTGGTTTTTAATTTCGCAAAGATAAAATATAATTTAGCAAAAATATACTTATTATTTACGTTAAGTGATTTTCTTAAAAGCAAATAAATAAATAAATAAATAAATAAATAAATAAATAAAGAGGTAAAAACAATGGAATCTAAAACAAAATTAATTCAATCTATTGAAGAAAATAGTAAATCGCGACCCATGTGATTACAGAGTGGAGTTTGAATTAAAAGTTTCGTACCCATTACAGTAAGTCTCAAGAAGTAATAATGTAAAGATATACAGTAAGCGGCTTATTGTTGCTACTCAGTAAAGTAAGTACAATTATTTTTATTTAATCTTAAAAATCCAGTAATCATTACTGGTCGATTTGATCCGAGATAAACTTTAATTATTATAATAATAGCAGCCGTATCAATGGAGTTGTAGTTATGGAGATGATTAAAAACGTGCATCGTGACAGAAAAAAAAATATAACAGCACTTTTTTCATCTGTAACTAAGTTGGTTCCATCTAACACTTAAGTGTAAAACTACACGAAAGAAGAAGACGGCTGTCCGCAGAAGAGAATGGAAAAGACAACGGCAGAAAATGACAAGCGGAATAATTACAACATTTGTCACCAATTTCTAACCTGCAATTACAGGAAAATCCGCTTTAAAAGGGACTTCGTCCATGACAGAATTGCTTTAGAGCCATTACGAAGTTCAGGAAGTCTTACAAGTACATGTCAAATCACTCGGCTATCATGCATTATCCAGTATAATAATAGAGAACAATAATTAGACAAATTTCAAGAAAAATTTCCTACAGAAATTGGATATTGATTTTCCAGATATTAAGCCTGATTATTTAAAAAAAAAAAAATAGAGTGCTAATGTATTAAGTTAAAGTATCCCACTGAAGGGCTTTGGCTTTTCGGGTCGCGTTTGAGGTAAAGCTCCCGGCGTTTCGTGACCAACGGCTATAAGTTGGTCGAGTGGTCAGCCAGACGCCATGCCGTCTTCTACCCCGTTACTCATTCTACAGAGAATTCAACGTAGAAAAATCTTCGATTTCCAGCGAAGATTGAACCCGGGCTTCTTCAGTCGCATTCAAGGGCTTCACCACTGGCCTATTGGGTTCACTGTTTAAACGCTTACTAAAAATTGAATGTCAATCAGAAATCAGCACGTTTTAGACTAGAAATATTTAACTATCTTATGAATACTTAACCAGTAAAACAAACATTTTCAAAATGTGATAGAATAAAATTGTATTATTAAGCTTCTAATGGCCACTAATGGACTGAAAAAAAACTCGGTAAGCACAGTTTTTAACAAAGTGCTAAATTTCTAAAAAAATAATTTAGTAAGAAACTGTAGGAAAATGGGGACGTTTTTGATGATTATCAATAGTTACAGAAATCCATGTAATCTTCAATTTTTCCTAGTGGTTTCAACTCTTTGTTTTGTCAACTAAGTTTTTCAATTATTGTAGTGACATAATTAAAAAAAAAATCCCAATACATTCTTTTAAACTCTGTAGGTTTTGCAATTCTGTAAACAAGTATGGAATTTAAAAGAAAACCATAAAAGAATTTTAAAGTATAATAAATTTTTAGTAAAAAAAAAAAAAAAGTATATTTGAAGATAAAATTTTAAAAATTTCGTACTAATACAACAAATGTAAAACCTGATGGATTTATACTAAAGTACAGTAAAACAATTACGGCAAAATTGTAAAATCCTTTTCCTTTTTTATTATGATGTATTTCAGTTACTGAAAGCCCAATTCAAGATAACTTTTTACATAATTTTTGATAAAATAAAAAAAAGATTAATTTTCAAACTTTTATAATTATGATACATTTCGCTGTAACTCTTTAATATACTTATCCAACAAAATAAACAAACTGAAATTGGCTCAAAAGAAACCGGAAAAAAAAAAGAAAAGAAAAAAAAAAGCTTCAATTCTTTATTTCCCACAGGCAAAATTATAAAATCCAATGCCGAAAGTTACAAAATTACGAAGTTTTTGAATGCTTCTAATTTCCTTTTTAAAATAATAATAATAATGTAAGTATATTACAGCAAACTTAAATTTGATGCTATTTTCATTAGATTAAAAATGTTCTTTTTTTTTATTTTTCGAAACATCTGATCGATAGACACAAATCTACTTTCTGTGTCTATCACAGAAACCTGCCAGGTATAAGCGGTGAAGCATCGCCAGCTGAATAAACTCCGTCTTCCTACTTACGTTCAAAATGGAATTAGCAGTAATTAAACCCAATGAGCATCGTTAAGGGGAGACTCGCAAAATGAAATGAATATCAGAGTTTAAGCCCTGCAACCACATATTCCACAGTTAAGAGAATAATAATCATTTCAAATAAGTGCTACTTTCAATATTTGGTTGTTGTTTTTTTGGATAAATGTAAGGCCTCCAGTTGTTTAATTTAACGTTGATTTGTAAATATCTTTTTTTTTCTCATATCTGTTCTCGAGTTCTGGAGGAATCAACTGTTCTGGAGAGATTTCAGGATATCTCGTTTTTTGAATTTCGAGTTCCTGGACCACAAAAACTGACCTAAGTAACTTCAGTATCTAAAACCTGAGCTCATTTTAATGAAGAATTCGGATTCACAATTTGCATTCTAGTACATACGTTTCCTTCTCACTGTAAATCATCAGCTAGGACTAGTCGTTTTGCTGAAAACGAATTACGATACCGCTTGTTAATCCAAGGAAAACCTTATTATTCAGAATAATAGCTAAGTATAAAATATTTTTTTTTTCACTTAAACTTCAAGAAATGAAATCACATTTTTTGTATTATATTTTCTGCTTTTTTTTTTTTATAATTCATGTGTTAATAAGTCCACGAATTGTAAATTATTTTTATTTTTAGTTAATTTTGAAAGTACCTTAATTTTTGCTTAAGTACTGATTACGCTTATATATCTGTTTTTATAAAATATAAACAAAAATGTAATACAGTAAAACCCCGTTATTACGCTCCCGCTTATAGCACTATCCCGTTCTTTACGCTCCTTTCGTACGGTCCCTGGAATTTTCTATGTAACTCTGTGTACTTTTACCCTCTTATAACGCTTCAAATCCCGCTTGTAGAGCTTTTTTTATATCGAAAATTTTGTATCGAAAAGAAATGTAACACTGTAAAGATTCTTTTCTTTCCCTGGTAGGAGGGAATCTTTGAAATCTTTGAAGTGCGGGTCTGTGATATAGTAAGTTAGTGCAAAATGTCGAAGCGGAAATCCCTTTCTATAAGTGAAAAATTGCAAATTCTCCGTAAGTACTACACTAAGTCAGAAGGATTTCGCAGAATCTCTAGGAATTCCCTCATCCAGTCTGAGAACAATAATAAAAAATAAGAATGGAATTACCAATGCAGCGAAGGGTGGTTGCAAACGTAAAAAAAATAAAGTGTGGAAAATATGGAGATGCCGAGGAAATTCTAATTGAATGGATTCATCAGTCGCGTGGTGCATCAGTGCCATTAAGTGGCCCAATCATTCAAGAAAAGGCGCATGAAATAGCGGGCAGTGCACTAAATCTGCTCCGAAAATATATTAGTGTTGCTCCTAGTGGTGTATCAATTGATATTAATAGTTACTTGAACCACATTGAAAATGTCGTAATCCATAACAGCAGCATACACACACACACGGCAAACCACAATAAAAGATTTTTTTAATAGGAAATAAGCTCTTATTTGCATTATATCTATTGCAGAATCAAGTATCTTTGCTGTAAAATGGTGTCTAAATGTTTCCCCATCGCATAAATCATTTCCCATCTATAGCGCTATCCCGCTTATTACGCTTGTAGGTCATGGTCCGTTGACGAGCGTAATAACGGGGTTTTAATGTATTTATAAACTTCAGAATATCTTTATAAATCTAACATTAATATTACCGGCAATATTTGCACAAACTTATATAAGATTTATATTGCTTTAAAGACATATTGATTTATAAATTCTATTAATTTCTTAATAACGATACTTTTCTGAAAACCATTTATTCAGTTTCATTCCTTTCTAACTTTTTTTTAATATTATCATAATAATTTATATATTACGTTATATTACATTATATTATATTGAATTTTTTGTGTATTTTTTTTTTCAGCAATTTTCTATAAGTAATCTTTTTAACAATAAAAGGAGCCTGACAGTTAATTAAAACACAAAATATTGTTTTTTAACGAGATTTATATGTCTAATGAGTCGAAAAAATCAGTAAAATACAACGAAAACGTAGCGGTTGTTAGCCTTCCTCAGTTCTGAATTTTCAAATTGCGTCGGTTTCCCAAGTAACTAATCACATATTAGTAGGAAAGGCTAACAATCGCAACGTCTTCATTGTATTTTACTGATTTTTCGACACATTAAATTATTTTTTTTAAAGGATTTATATATCTATGTTTTGATTAACTGTTATATTATTTCTAAACAGCCATTTGGATATAACAATGGAGCTTGTTGACAAGATCGAATGATTTCGGCTGCTAACCTGCAAATTCGATTTTATATCTCTTGCTTTGCTCAAATACACATTTCTGTTCTGGAACTGTTTACACTTTTTCATTTTTTCCTGCGTTTTGTTTTCTTTTTGGATACATCGTTTAGTCTCCTTGTGGTGTATTCTTGGGTGAAACTTCACTAAAGCATTCCCTTATTAGGCTGCAACGGTCTCTAGATCATGAAAAAGTTAGTTCGTAAGAAAAAAATCGGGGTAAATAGTGGATTCTGAATTCCTTCCTTCTTTTATCGAATTTGGCCAACTAGGGACCACGGAACTACCTCAACCTGACAACGTCAGGGCGAAGCTAGTGAAAGTCAAGAAGAGCGGGCCGAGATTCACATCCCGTCCAGGATAACCCTGAGATAGTAAGTCCCAGGGAGAAATGGACGAAACACAGAAGAAAGAAAGAAACAGCCATGCCAATACCGGGATTCGAACCCAAGTTCCGACACAATGACCACACGACAGACCGACGTCTAGACCGCTCAGCCATGGCGGAACGGCGAATTCTATCTTGTATTTCTGCATTTTTTTCTTTTCCATTTAAAAAAAATTTAGTATTAGTAAAAGTCAACAAACTAAATAGGGGGAGGGAGGGGGGCGGACTGGAGGAGTCCCCTACCTCAGTTCTCGGAGGTGGTAGGAGATTTATTTCACGGTTATTTCTTCTCCAGACCGACACTCGGGTTCACCCAGCCCTCTGTCAAATGGGTACCGGATTTCTTAGGCCGGCATCGGGCTGGTCATCCGATTTCAACTAGTCCCTTTTAGTCGAGAATCGCTGGGAGCCTAAAACCTCTCGTGCACTGCAGGACCTGCGTGGCCTGTTGCGGTACAGTTCAACTTTTTAAATTAAATAACACGCTTAAATCCTTAAAAGGATTCAATTTCTTTAGGGATGGAAATTCGAACAATTATCATCAACAAAATTCTTTTAACCGCAAATCTATTCAGGGCATTTTATCCTGTTTATTTCAAATTGAGACAAAACTCGTTTTACAATTTTTCTCTTTCAAAAACAAAAACGGATTCCCTACCTGAAGCATCAAAGCAATGGTCTACTTCGCATTCAATTTGTTGCGATCGTATCCTCAATACCGATGGATAAATCACGTAGGATTACCTATTAACAAGGAAGGAGACCGTTTTGCCGATATCGTACAGAATCTCATTTGCTAATAACTGGAGGCCATGTAACTCTACGCTTTGAATTTTAATTAATTCATTCAACTGATGCGACTATCAGATGTAGAACAAACCGATTCGCAATGGAAATCATTAATATTTGACATTTAGATTGGCTAACCCTTAATATTCGGAAAGTTTATACTCTGTCAAAATGTTTTAGTAGGTCTGTCAAAATCCTTTATCACAACAGCAACAGATAGCCAATGTTAAAAGTTAAAGGTAACGCCACCCGTTTCAATAGTCTTTAGATGTTCTGGCTCATAATTTCAGTGTAGGTGTATGTGTCCCCCTAATAACTTTTGAAACGTGAATAATTTTAACGAATCTTGATATGCATACTTATGAGCAAGAGACGATCAAACCTAAGAAACTTAAAATTTTTCCTGTTCCTTCCTGTGGAGAAATTTGCATTTGAAGTTCAAACAAAATTCCTTTAGAATTTTAGCAGCTAAAAACAATGAATATCTAACGATGTGTAATTAATATACGTCTACTAAACTACCTTCATTTTGCTGGCTTTTTTGATGTGATTAAAATTAATTGGATTACGCAACTTACGTAAGGTTCTGCAGAGTTAAATAATTTAGATATTGTATCCACCAAATATTTATATGGTTAACTAGGTTTACCAGATGTAATTTACAAGAAACCGGAGAGTTTCCTTTTTCACGACTTTAAACGAAAAAAACCCACCAAAAAACCAAAAACAAAACAAAAAAAAGTTTAAAAAAACAAATGCAACATTTTAAGAAACGTAGGCTTTAAGTTCTTTTAAGAGTTAAAATAATTAAAACACACACACAAATAAATAAACTTTAAAACGTTACCAGTTTCATTTGCCTTACGGCAATCTTCCTCAGACGCGATGAAACTTGTAACAGTTTAATGTTTAACAGTATTTATATTTATGTGTGTTTTATTGTCCTTAAGATTTCATACACGTTAATTTTACGATATTATGTTCTTATAGGAATTAAAAGTTTCTACAAAAAACAAAAAAAAAAAAAAAAAAAAAAAAACAAAAGAAAAATTTGGTAGAAAACTCAACTAGTAGAAATACTTATACCGTCTCCGAGACTACAACATTATTACTGTCGCAGATTCTTATGATTACATGTGCACTTATGAACACATTTTATTGAAATCTGTTAAAGGGATTTGTTAATCAAAATGATGCTGTTCAAGATAACTGACTTAATAATGAACTTGTGAAGATAATCACACAACAGGATTTTTGTTCTTGCAGAAGATGCGAGATCTGGAATCTTCGGGCAAGTACGATGTTCGAAATTGGACATACAAAATATATTTTATCTGACGTTTTCTTTCTTTCTTGTAGTTTTATTTCATTAAGCATTGTTTTAAATCTTTTTCGATATATTGTATGAATCTAAAAGCAGCAAAACCAATGAAGTAAGATATTATTATCTCCAGCAAAACATCAGATACATAATAATAATTTGGAGATGACTGGCAGTCAAATATTTCAAACAATATAACACAATTTCATATATCTATTTCACTTAGGTAGTTGATGTTTATTTAAATTACTAATTAATTCGAAAATTAGAAATTTAAATAAATTCATTACTATAAATAACTATAATTTACACTCCATTCGCGCTATTTCTACTGGACCATTGCCGGTCTTCTTCTGGCTACATGTCTCTCACATTACAGAATACGTTATGCTTTTGAATTCACAATATGCATATCATACTTATATAAACAAATATCTCTTTCATTATTAACTAAATACAATTATTATGTAAACATAATACGTTTTTCTTCAACAATTAAATCGCTATTGAATTTTCTTAATTATAAAAATTTTTATTCATAAATTCTTTTACCAAAAAAATTTTCCTCTACTTTTCATTCTACTGCTTATTACAGAAGTTTATTGTTAACACAAGTAGATTAATATATTAGATGATAATTTTGAGAATCTGATAATGACACACAGGGCCTACGTAATCCATAAGTGATTTTTTTTTTCTCTTTTCAATTTCGCTAAAATATTTAAAAAAACAAAACAAAAGAAATAGAAAAGATGATGAATTAAAAAACTTCAGGTATTTCATTTTTCCTTCCTTCTTGAAAAAAAAAAAAAAACAAAAGAAAAGAAAAAAAAAATGTCTCTTTCCTTCGTCAAGTGAATATGAAAAATTTTCTCACAGGACAGGTTTGGAAATTAATTTGAAATCGGGACAAAAAGATTAAAAGAAAACCAAAAACTCAGGGCTTGAATCATCTTAATTTGTTGCTTGGGGAACAAACGATTAAAAGACTGCGGCCATCATTAAAAATAATTAGTAATTAACTGTGCACAAATGAAGAGAGAGCAGTTGAGCTTACAGTGATAACTTACCTGAATCTCAGGGGGTTCTGCAACGGTTCCTATCTGATTAAGGTTGTTTTTTTTTTTTTGTATTAATTTTTTTTTCTTTTAATGAGTGGGGGAAAATGATATGAAATCAAAGTAAACATAAACAACCAAGAGTCAAACATTATCTGTCGAAACCTATTCTTTACTTACAGGAAATTTAAAAAAAACAAACCGCCAGCTCAAAAGCTTAAAAGAATTCCAATGTTCCTTTTAGATATATTAAATAGCATTTGTACATTTAATAGATAAAAAAAAAACTGCTTATGCTAAAAAGCATAATTACTAGTGACCTACATGAACATGATTGTAATCTAAGAATATCAGTTCAATTTTTATCAATAAAATAACCTTTACAAATATTTCAATAAACTTCTTTAATACTCCACAGACATCATACAACAAAGGCAATATTTCGAAGGATTTATACTTTTTTTCAAGCTATATTTCGAAATATTGTATTGTTGTATGATTTCTGTGGAGTATTAAGGCAGTTCAATTTTTTGTTTTGTAAATGAGGTAAAAATGAAAAAACAAAAACAAAATATTACTTGATTAATTATAAGCTTGAAACTGCAATTATATTTTTATAATCACATAAGAATAAAACTCTTACCTTTCATGTAATCTTCTTCTAAAATGATATCGCCACAAGGTTCGTCAGCCTGCAAAAACAAAAACAAATTTTAAATTAAATTTAATGCAACAATAAAAGCCGTTAATTGAAAAAAAAAATAACAAAAACAAATTTAATTTCTTTAAGTGAAATAGTGTTTAAATTTGCAAAGATTATAGAAAGTAGTAAGATTTTTCAAAATTTTTTTAGAAGTACTAAAAAGTTTACACAATTTTTTTCCTTTTTTTTTTAAATCGATTTTATTATGTTTTTGCTTTTTTAAGAAGTCAAACTAATTAAAATTTAAAACTATTTTATTAAATCTAAAATTTACTTGACACTCATTAAAACCAGTTTTACAATTCATTTGTAGTTAATTTTTTAAATAGAATTTTTTTTTTAAAGTAGTTTAGTATAATCATCAATTTCTAGTACATTAACGTGCCAGCTTTTTCATGAACCAAAAAAATTATAAAAGATTTGGAAGATTGAGAAACCCAATTTTTATGACGAAGTAAGTTCGCTAAAAAAATAAAAAATAACAATGTTTGTTACATTGTTTCTCTTACAATATAATATAAGTTATATATCATATTACATATATTATCTATATATATATTCTAATATATATATTATTTTAAATTTTATTTCTTGTAAGAAAAACAATGTAAAAAATAATGTAACGTTTTACTTTTTTATTTAAATAAAATTTCAGTTTATTAGTAAATAAAAAAATTAAAAAATTAAAAAATTAAAAAAAAATTAAATCTCGTTCCAACTAACTTCTTCATAAAAATTTACCGCCATTTAACCAATTGTATGTTTTTAAAGTATTCTATTAAAAATGTAGCTTTATTTTTATTGATTGATTTATAATAATAATTGTGGATTTTTATTTCTAAAGAAAAATGTTATTTGCTGTTAGTTAATAAATAACTAAAATTAGACTAATAATAAAATAATTCAATAATTTTAAAAAAGGAAAGTTTTTATTACAGCTTTCGGCATATAATATTTTGTGTTTTTGCTTTCAAACGAGTTTTTTCGTACAATTTGTTTTTTCTTTTTAGTGCAGTTTTCAATTTATTGGAAAGCCTTTTTACCATCTTCTCCTCATGGAGAGGAGGAGACTGAAGACCATGACTGAGAAGATGGAATTGGGGATGAGGGGTAAGAGAAATAGTAACCCCTTCTCCGTGGCAGCTGGTGCGTCAGATCTGTCAGCTGAGGAATGTGAGGGAAGGGTTATCCAGACTGTTCCCACACCACGGTTTTTTGCCCCCAGAGATGGGGAGGAAAGGGTTATTGCCGTCTGAAATGATGTCCCAATATGTGAAAGTGAAGGATATGACCAGAGTGGAAAGAGGAACATCTTGTGACAGTGACAGGTAATAATAACAAGAAAATCAGACCCATCTACAGATTTCAAGTGGGAATAATTAGGCTTTAGAGGAAGCTCAGAAATGGGTCTGTTTTTTTTTTTTTTTTTTTATTTTTTTATTATTTATTTACTCCAATTTCCACACTTTGAATTAACTGGTACCCATTCACACGTAACAGTTCAATTCTATTCTTATAATCCAAGTTTTCAGTCAAATAATAATAATAAAAAAAAAAAATCACTGGAAGCTACATAAAACTTTACTTTAGTCTTCTGATAAGGATCAGAAGACTAATATTCCCGTTTTGTCTGTCTGTGGACAAGTATCATTAAAATATCATTAGCAACAATCACAACAATTACGTCTTTTGCATGCGCAACAAGCCCATTTATAATAATACGGAAACTAAAGCAATATCAATTATATTTTCTTATACGTATCAGAAGACGTTGCGAAGCATTGTGATTGGTTTACTAATCGCTATCCCTACCTTGTTTTTCTGTAAAATTAGAAAACAATTCATTAACTGAAAAGATTATTTGTAAAGGTTTTTAAAAAGAGGCCCTTAACGTTTAAAAGTTTTAACATATCAAAAAAAAAAAAAAAGTTATATATTGTTGTTTCTCTTCTTTAGTTAATCTTTCTCTATGTTTCTTTCTTGGTTAAAGCAGTCATTTATGACCAGTGGAAAGCAGATCTCAGGATCTGTAGTGTATTGTTTCATTTTTCTTGCTTTTATGTATTATCAAGTCTTCAAAAACTCAAAGTCTGAAAATAAAGCCAATCCTACTACATAAAAGCAATAACTAGCCTGAGGTATAACTGAAACTGCTGTAC
>JAFIDM010091982.1:0-11161 GCA_023159025.1 Thereuonema tuberculata
TTGAATCAGGTCTTTCCCTTCTTTTGTTTTACGACCAACAAACTGTTGGAAATAAAGGAATTTCGACAAAGAAACCTAACAACATTAATATTAAATATTTTTGGAAATCTTAGCTTGAATTTAGGAATAACTGCTCTTGGATTGTTTGAAATTTTTGAAGGAATTTGGTTTATTCTGTTCAAGAGAATAAAAGGAAGAATAACTTATTGAAATTATAATATCACAGAACAACTGAACAGTGCTTGAGAAATATCAAATCATTAAACAACTATTTACTCAAAAATACTTAATACGTAGACTAATAATATATATTGACCTAAATTAAGATTAAAAATAAAATTTTATTTTATTTTTCCTTCTTACCTTTATCGAATTTGGCCAACTAAGAACCTTGGTTGGAACTAGCTCAACCTGACAACGTCAGAGTGAAGCCATTGAAAGTCAAGAAGGGGGACGACATTCACATCCCGTTCAGAAAAATCCTGAGACAGTAAGTCCCAGGGGAGAAACAGACGAAACACAGAAGAAAAAAGAAACAGCCATGATAACACCGGAATTCGAACCCAGATTACGACACAGCGGCCACACGCCGTCTACATTACGATCATTTTCGACTGTCAGAAGAGCACAACTGTGTTAACTTAAATTAAATAAGCTGTAGTTTCTTTAAACATTTCAAAAGCCTAACAATTTAATTGACTTTCGACATCTTTTACTTTCAAATTATTCAATCATACGCCTCGCCTTATGAGGATCTGTATGATTGTCCATAAAAATATATTCTGGAACAGCAAAATCTTCAAACAGTTTGTTGTATTCTGGAATTTCTTCTGGATATCTACAGGCGTAGAGTAAGTTTCTACAGATAAGACTTATCGATCAATTATACAATTCACCACAAAAATACTACAGAATGATTTGGGTTCCAGTTAAAAAAAAGTAATTATCCAAAAATTTTCGGTGATCTGAACGGCACTTATGATGAGGATTCCAGTTACAATCTCTGCTTATATAATTTATTTTTGTAATTTTTTTTTCATTTTTAAATATTGTTATTTCAAATTGTGTTGTTGTTTATATGTTCGACATTTCCATACGTTAATAAACAGCACTCTGCTTATATATTTAAAATACTTGATAAGTAATATTATACAATGGCAGAAATTAAGAAATGAAGACAAAGAAAATCGACTGTCGGAAGAGAGTAACTGTGTCTGCTTAAGCTAAATAAGCTGTAGTTTCTAGAGATAACTTAAGAACACCTGCTAGCCATTTAATTCTTTTGGCCTTATCTTTACTTTCCAGTTAATACAGAACAACTGAAAAACGATTGAAAAATATTAAATCATTTATCAACTTTTACTCCACTAAATGAAGAACAAAAAAACAATATTAATGAAACTTAAAAACTTTTATTATAATTTATCCGGATATATATTTTGACATAACCTACCAAGTTTTTGTGAAATGAAACAATATTGACATTACGTGATCGGCTGTTGCAAGAGATGAAAGTGTAAATTCGGTTGCTGCTAGTTAAATATCCTGTAGTTTCCGTGGATAGATTACTGTAGGAGAGGATTGGATAAGAGACCTGCTCGCCATTCAGTGCTTTGTATATCTACACATTCCAGTTATTCAATCAAAGGCCTCGCCTTATGAAGATTTGTACGGTTATCAATAAAATAATAGATTTCAAAAAGACACCATCGCCAAACAGTTTCCATTTTTCAGTTTTCTGAAATTTCTTTTTGATACTTGAAGGCATAGGATAAGATTCTGTAGAATACATATAGATAGGTTATTCCATTAATTGGGCTGTAATGAAAAAGAACATTAACAGAAAATCTTCGCTGATCTACGCAGACTATTTGGCACTCATGATCAGGCGTCCATTTGGCAATTGCTGTCTACTCTATTGTATTTATATTAAGATTGCGCTTGTAATGGTAAGCAGAGTAGAAGACCTGTCATGTATGCATTGCCTTTTGTAGATAGGCATCAATCGTCCATATGTACATTTCGCAGAACAAACTTGGAATATAAGTATATTTAAAATTAAATAAATTAAATTTTAATATTGTATAATTCTTTACATCTTTTTTTCAATATATATATATATTTCGTATGTGAGTGCAAATAAATTAAATGTAAAAGTTATTCATCTGCAATCTTAGTATATTTATAAAAGTATGTTATAGAAATAATTCTTATACTGAGTGTTTATATAAGTATAATATATATGTGTAAGTATATTATCATTCACATCTATTACATACATCCTTTGCAATGTGAAAAGCACATATATACATTCGGAAAATTCCACTATCTTGAATTTTACCTCTAATTTACCGTTCTGGCATTGCCTTGTGCCCATAGGCGCCACTTTCGACAAGGCAGATATGTTTGTACGGCTTCCGTTGGGCAACGATTCTTCGGCTAGTGGTTCAAAATTTTAGCCCCTTGTCTAGGCTAAGGCAGAAGTGCCAAGAGCCGGGTATACGGATAAATAAGTAATACTTGTAATTTAAGAAACAAGAAATAAATAGTACAGTGAAATTCTGAAAGCTGTAAATGCTGAGAGAATTTGCTTTCAGAATTCTGAATCTTCAGAGAAAGGCAGAGGGTGGAGATATTTTTAGAGGCATTGGTATATTACACTTTGGTGCTTCAAGAGAAAATTAGCATACCATTTATAATAGTCACACTGTCTGTAAAAACACAAGTTTCTGTATTACAATTAAAATGTGGAACTTATTTAAATACCCTAGTGTAATATAAATATAAAATATAATTTTTCAGTAGAAACTTGATTTTATATCTGAAGGGAGTGAAACTTTAATTAATTGTTCATGATTATTACATGAGTATTACTGAGTTTACTTGATTTAGTAGTGATCTCAATTGAATGTAAATAGACTATTATATAATATATAGGCACAGAAGTTTTAAGTCTGTCGAAATTAGAACTTATATTAAGTGTACATATTTTCTTTCTTTTCTGTGTTTTGAAGCATCAATATAAGTTATGTTACGAAGTGATGCCACTGAACAACTGTTAAGTGATACTGTTTTAGATTACGAAAAAAATTTAAATGGAGAATAAGAAAATAAATAAATATATTAAAAACATATACTTTATATTACAACTTCAAATTATTGAAGCAATAAGTGAATATGTACTTCAAATTAAAAACTGTATCATACTTTTCGTCTTTTTTTCGCTAAATATACAAGTTATTCAATGATCTATAATATTAGTGTATTTAAAATTATGTTATAGAAATAGTTCTTATACTGCATATTTTTATAAGAATAATATATATATATATATATATATTATTCTTTTATATATATTATGCTATTATATATATGTGTGTGTGTGTGTAAGTCTGTGTATTATCAATTACTACTTTTAATATATTATGTTTGGAAATAATAATTGTTTAAACAAATAATTATGTATTTTAAACCTGTAAATTTGAATTAAAATCAATTAATATCTATTACTAATATAATAAATATAGTTCTATGTTGCAGTCATAGCGTTTCCGCATTTTAGTGATTGTTTATATCAATTATATTACACATATCTTTGAAACTTGAACATATAACAGCTTAAAATTAAGAGGTGACTCCATGAATTAATTTTTTTGAGGATAGTTTTATCTTGATTCCGGATAATTTAATTAAGCACATTAAAGAAAAATAATGTCTATAAAATTAAAATGTTTGTGTGCTTCAATAAAGATCCCATTTTTTGCTAACTTTTACTACATCTACCCACAATCAGGCCGCTCCACCACAAATAAAATATATAAAGATTAACAATGAAACGTTTGTATTCACTTGATTTTCAGGATTACCAAATTTGAAGTACAAGGTAATTTGATTTAGGATTACTGAAATTGTATTGCAGAGCATCAGAGGCATCTTGAAAAGCCACCAGATATACGAACATTATTATTTTTTATTATAAAAATATAAAAACTGTTCTATATATTAAATCATTACGACCCATGGTTTATTATACTGCTTTTTAGAATATTAAAGTATTCACAATTAGAAAACAGTTTTTTAATTATGTAATTTCAGTTTTGGAAGTTCATGTTAATAATGTAACTCTAACCCTTTCAGCAAAATGTAACTTTACATCAGGCTGTGAAATACAAGATATACAGCAGAAAAAGAGCTACAACCAGACAGGATTAGTCGCTGTGTTAGAAGGAGTGTTGGAATATTAAAAGATTAGGATGAAGTTAAAAAAATATTAAAGACTCCTTTCGTTAAATTGTCATTTCCTAAATTTACTTTATTATGTTTTTGTAAAGTCGTGGAAATGAAAAAAGAGCAAAAACTAGAAAAATATTTCAACGCTAATTGACCAACCGTACCATGAGTAGAATACTACGAAGGCAGAATCTACACTCGCGGCGCCAATTACGCCGCTTACCTCTGATCAGTACCCACGTCAAGAGAGATTACTGTGGTGCCAGGCACGATCAACGTGGAATAGTCTTCAGTGATGAGTCTCTTTTTTAACAATCAGCGCAGACGTTTCTGGAGACAGTCCGGACATCTTCACGATCCCGCTCTTACTGTCGCACGCCACACGGCCCGGCAACAGGGAGTTAGTCTGGGTTGCATTTTGTTTGATAGCCGGACCCACTTGGTAGTCCTGCATGACATCGTCACAGCACGGCGGTACGATTGCGAAATTCTACGACTTGTTCTATTGCCGTTCCTTTCGCGGCAACCCGGGCTTACTTTTCAGCAAGATAACGCCCGGCCACATACGGCAAACCTCTCCATCGATGGCCTTTGTGATAATGACAAACTTCCTTGGCCAGCCAGATCGCCAGATTTCTTTCCTATTCAGCACATTTCGGATGTGATGGGGCGTCGCCTGTGACCATCACAGAAGAATGTGGACGAATTCGACCTCCAATTGGAGGCGGTTTAGCAAGAAATCCCGCAGAACACCAACCGCCAACTATATAAAACACTGCCACGTCGGGTAACAGCTTCTTTCCAGGTTAGCGCTGGCATCCAATGCCATACTGACTTGCTCACTTTGTATAGCTATTTCTGTCCAATAAATTATCCTTTTGTTCTCAAATTCTAATCATTTTGTTTTTGTACATATACATTAAATACACCAAATTTTGTCTCAATTGCAGTAACTATGATGACTAAAGAACGAAAGAGATCTAGAATCCAGTGATTGGTTTCACTTAATAATCTATAATAATTCATTTCTCTTTTTCATTCGACGTTGGAAATTTGGAAAACTATTATTGCCTTTTGTTTTCCTTTGTTTGTTAAAGAAATGAAACGGAATAATAAATCCCAGAAAGAACTTAAAGCTCACTTTTATTACAATGTTATTCCTCAGTATTTTTTTTTAATACTGAAAACGAGAACAACACTTAAAGAAACTCGTTTATTTTTTAATTCTGGTTTACGTTGAATGCAAACTGTATAAATTTTTGAACTTATTTTTAATTATTAATTAAATCCGAATGATTTACTTAAATTACCTAAAGGTTATTAATTTAATTCACATCAACTTAAGCGGAAATTAATAGATTAAAGAAAAGCATTAATGATCATGGTCTATGATCTCATAGACATCCAGTGTTTAGTTACTAATGCTTTGGGAATTTCTTTTGCTTCCTCCTACTAATTTCCTTCGTCCTCAGTTAACCAACATTTCAGTTTTGTGCTTACAAACAAATTTTATTACTTTTATTTTAATTTAAATGCAATACACTGTAAATATATACGTTAGAACAGAAATCCATTTGAGTCTAATTTTCATGGATTTACTAGTGTTAGATAAGTATTTGTTACAAATAGTCGATATTCACCGTCTAAAAATATTTAAAATGAAATCAAATACTAATATCTTAAATAAATTTATTTAGAATTCAGAATTTAGAATAATTTTGAGGTTTTTAGAATAATGAAAAAAGAATTCCTCTCGTGACAGAACTAATTAGCAATGTATAGTCATCTTTTCTATTTTGAAATGAGTCTGAGAAATACCAAGAATTATTTCATAAAAACTTCTAAGAAGATGAACATTTAATCATATATCACTTCAATATTGATGTTTCTGTTAAGTTTCTGTAATCCGAATCAAATTACTTTAGTTCTGGCGTTTTCACTACTGTTTATTCAGAGTCTAATATTCGTTTTGTGGTGAATCTTTGTACATCAGCTTCAATCATTTCATATTTTACAATAATTCAAATTTCTTCTGATCAAATCAGAAATAAAGTATTCAAACAAATCTGTTCCCAATTCTTAATTTACTAGTCAAAAAGTTCTGATCCTTCTAATAATCTTCTAGACAGGTAAATAGACATTAATAACGTCAACTTTGGAAATTAAAAAAAACAAATAAAAAAAATTGCATCTTTGAGGAAAGAAATAGAAAAAAAGCAGTTAAGAAGCAATTTGTTGTCTATTTGAAAGCGCAGAAAAGGAAACAATAAACAATTGAAAGCGATAAAGAGACAGGAAACTAGTAAGAAAGAGAACTTAGCTATCTTTATATTAAAATACAAATATTGCAAAATAATCGATTCTTATCCTTACCTCTTTACTTATTGATCGTTTGCGTACCAAAATCAATATAGATGCTCCTTGAAAGAAAAGATATTTAAGGAATGAAATATATATCCAGCAGACAGTGATGATGTGGAATTTAAAAATAAGCCAATACAATCAAGAAACAATAATATTTTTATATTTGGAGATAGAAATATAAATGTAATAAATCAAATTATTCTGATAACTTTTTGCTTCTAAACATTTCACAAGTAATATTATTACTGTCAATATTATAGTCAGAAATTACAAAAAAAAAGAACACACAAAATTACTAAATAACATACTAAGCTGATAAATGGTGGATCCGGTAGTTCAGTGGTTTAGCCGCTGGACTGTGGACTGGAGGATCCCGGGTTCAATTCCCGGCTGTGTGGAGATTTTTTTTACTGCTATTTCTCCTCCAGACGGACACTAGAGTTCACTCAGCTCCTTTCGAATGGGTTCCTAGTTTCTTATTCGGGGATTTAAACGCGGGAAGGATAGAGCTGATCATCTGACATTAACTAGTCCCTTTGGTCGAGAATCACTGGGAGCCTAAATCTCTCGTCCATCCCTGGACCTGTTCCGGTACAGTTTTAAACTAACATATGAAATTAACATTGATAAACAAAAGTTTAATAAAAATTATAAATTATATTTTAAAGTTTAAAATTATTAGATTTTGCATTTTCTCCGTTCACTTTCATTTAATTTTTAATTTCCTTTTAGGGTTTTAATTCCATTTATGTAAATTTTAAACAAATACAAAAATATTCAAAAAGCGAATTCTAGTTATGCTCTATTTCCTATTTACACCATTTCTACCATTTTATTTCTGTTTATTTTAAGTTCGTTCTATCTAAGACTACAATATTATTAACTTTAATCGACTACAATCCAAAACATCTTCAACGACAAATATATAAAATATATATATATATTTAATAACGAATTTTCAGAAATTTGTAAATATTTCTTTTGTCAAGTTTTAGATAATATGAAGAATTTACAGAATGTAATTGCCCTGCCATGTCACGCATCCTATATAGTTACAGAACAATACTCTTTTCATATGGAAACGAACCTAAACTTTGCATTATAACAATAATTTCAACAATTTTTTCATTCTTCAAATCACCAATTTTTTTTTCTTATTTATACTAGATAATGATATATTTCTCGCCAATTTTACTGACTCTTTATTTTCTAACTCTTCATTTCAATGGATATTTTCATTCTTTGTATTTCTTATAAAAACTAAGTTTCATTATTTTTTCTTGTTTTCTTATCTTTTTCACTACACAGTATTTTCACTTCCATACTCATGCTATGATTTAATTGACAGCAACGTTCTGCTAACTTCGATTGATCTTTCTGCTTCCTTTTAATGTAATTGGCGTGTTCATAAAGTCTTTCTTTCACTGTTCTTTTACTCTCTCCAATATAGAACCCCTCAGAATTTAGAAATTTCATTTTAAACACTATATTCATTCATATCTATTTTCACTTCTGTTCAGCATTTGACAAAGAAAAGAAGAACCTCCCATAAATTCGTTAATAAATACATATTTTTTTTTCATATATTTTGTGTTGAAGATGTTTGAATCTTATGATACGATAAGAAGAAATATTATAAAGAAGAGGATGGACTAAAGTTATGAAAATTCATTATTAAAATCTTAGAAAGCATAGAAAATAAATTGAAAATAAATAAGTAAACACAAACGAAACATAGATATAGCTCATAGAATTGCTAGCAGGAATAAAAGCAAACAACCCCTAATAATTGTAAAATTAGAAGACAGAAGAACGCAACCTGAATGGCTAGAAAAAAGAAAAAAAAAATCCTGAATAAGCAACAGTGACAATTTTAAAGATAATCACCATAGTTCCTTTTTTGTCAATGAAAATTTATCACAGAACATTAAAACTTTGTTATGGAAAACCAAGGTTAAAGCCAAAGAAAAAAAGCATAAATTCCTTTGGACCTAAACGGGAAAAATTCTAACTAGAAAGGAATACAACAGTAATATTATCATGATAACGAAAGAAATTGACTTGGAAAAAATCATTTATCTCGGTTAAACAAAAAAAAAATAATTTTTATCTCTCAAATGGATTTATTTGACGTCATAGAAACAGGAATTACACAACCTGGAACAATAATAATCAAAAATCTTAAAAAAATTGCAAAACTTTCGTAAGAAAAGAGAAAAAAAAAAGTTCAAGACTGCTACTCTATTTAGAATCCTACATCTTAATATTAGGTCATTTGCGAACAAACTGGAACCTATTCCTATGCAAAATAAATGATATATTGACACATCTACAATTAATAATGCTAACTGAAGTCAACATTAAATAAAACGAAACTCAAATATATCAACTTAACAATTTTAATCAACTAGTCAAATTAGGAAGCAAAAAAAGAGGTGGAGTAATAATAATAATACATTATAAAAATAACCTATCTTTTAACACAAATAAAATTGAAACCAATCATTGCAAAAATATTTATATCAATGCACAGGATGAAACTAAAAACAGAAAAATTAACATTCTAGCAATATACAGACCACCTTTCACAGAGAAAAAAATATTTTTAGAAGAAATCAGTAACGTCCTAGAAAACATAGCAAATAGAAACAGTAATACCATCATAATAGGTGATATCAATATTGGTATATTAGAAAAAAAAATCTAACTTTGCAAAAAAAATATAAAAATTTCTTTTCAGCCATGGTTATAAAAACTGTATATATAGAATCACAAGACAAAAGGAGAGTATCACAAGTCAAAATCCTGCATTGATCATATATTCATTAACAACCATGAAACTAGCACTAAAGGAATAATTTGTAAAGAACACATTTCGGACCATTATATAACAGCCTTATAAATAAACAGTTGCTGGCATATCATAAGTGCTAATATATAAAAAAAATAACAATATTCCACATCATATAACAATTTTTAATGTATTGGAAAGAGTTTAACGTGCTGGAGAAATTTTTAACAAAACAAAATGAGAAATAACAACAGCACAAGCTTAAAAAAATTGCCCTTCTGATTCGATTATCGGGAAGGAATCGGGAACGGCCGTTTCGTCCTATAGGGGACTTATCAGCCCGATCTCCGCCTTCCCCCATAAAAGACCCAGAAAGGCAAGATCTTATCTGAAGGCCACCGTCACACCTGGCAGTGGCCCCCGAAGAACAAAAAACAACAACAATAAATGTTGTGCTCACTTTACACAACCAAGACCTTTTCCTAATACCAGATAGGCCAATTAATAAAGGAAAGAAAGAGATGATTTAACAATGGAAAGACTTTAACATGCTGGAGAAATTGGCTTTCTGGTCTTTTGTCGGGGAAGGCGGAGATCGGACTGATGAATCCCCTGTAGAACGAAAAAAACCGTTCACGATTCCCTCCCGATAATCGAATAACAAAGGTAATTTATTTAAGCTTATGCTGTTCTTATTTCTTATTTGTTTGTTAGAAATTTTTATAGTAATTTATTAGAAAATAAGAATAAGAAAGTCCTCAGTGAAATTTATAACAAAAAAACTACTATTCCAAAAATACCTTACTCTGAAATTCTTAATAGTATCAATAATTCCAAATACAAAAACAAAACCAAAAAATTTCCATAGAGAAACAAAAAACCAACAGCAACAAATTTCAAAAACTATGGATGACAGAAGAACTAATAAATGAAATTGTAATTTGAATACTGTGATTGAATGCTACTACTAATGTTTTGAGTGAAAATGAAAAAAGGGTCGAGAGTGGGTTTTTTTTTTCTTTTATAGCACTTATAGCGCTGATACAAAAATTTCCATTGGCAATAGTTCGAATAATTTGTAAAGTTCTATCAGCTTCATAAGTTCTGTCTTCTTAATAAAATATTAAAATTGACTGATTCTTTGATATCTTCTCAGATACGAAATAACTTGCTCCTAGTTGATATACCTTCCCTGTATCTCAACAATACACTTGGTATTTATTAACTTAGGGAAAATGGCCTTTCACTTTGTGTGAATTAATCACTATTACTTTTCACTATTGTGTGAAATAATAAGGCTTTTCGCTATGTGTGAAAATAATATTACTTTTCACTATATGTGAAATATTTAATTTGACTTTTCACATTGCGTGATTTATTCAATCTATGCATTATTGAATAATATCTCTCGAGTTACTGTCTGTTGTTATGTCACTTAGCACTGACATAATTCCAAATATTAAATTCCTCAATGCACAATAATTACTAATAGTAAACTTTCACTATTATTTCTTGCACTGCAATAATTCACCAATCACAACTTGAATCTTTCCATTACCTGAATCACAAATAATAATTAGATTAATTTTCGCAACTCGCGGAATATTTCATTAATGAAACTTCTCTAATTGTTCCGATTGCTTGACTTACGTAACTTCGGTAAAATTAGCTTTCAAAATAACTAAAATAATTCTCCTTATAATTTCCTTTTAAACTCTACAGTTAATAAAATATACTTCACAATTCAAATATTTCTCACAGTCTTGTGATATACGA
>JAFIDM010091983.1:0-11161 GCA_023159025.1 Thereuonema tuberculata
TCTACTGAAATTTCAGTCAAGCAAATAAAAAGAAAGAAAAAAAAAAAACACTATGAAGGTTACTAGTGTCTGTCCTTCCTTTCATAGCGATGCAGCACGAAGCTGATTTTTGATGAAATTCGCGATAGCAAATCGTTCACACTGGGTTTGCCTTTCTGAAGACATTTGTATTTTCCTTTACTTTGTAAGGCTTCGGGTTAGTTGCAGAATATTCGTATCTATCCGAGTTTTCCACAAAAAAATAAAGTCATAAATCTACTTGTCTTTTTTTGACTATCATAAGAAAAAACAAATTAAAAAAAAAAAAAAATTAAATGAACTAAAAGAAAAAATCCTTATTCATTTGAAATTATAATATCGGCCGAATACAATAAATATCTTCAATACTTGTATTTCCTATAAAATAAATCCATAAATACTTACGTTCTAAATTTAATCCATTGTAAACCAAATATTGGGCTTTCATCAGCCAGAGCTAATCAGCCAGTGCAAGACTCAAAAGGCGTACGAGGTGAGGTATTGTGAATACAAGATGGAGACAATGACCCCTCAAAAATATATATATTTGAAGAGAAAGAAATTATTTTTCGCTTCTGAAGCTTTTCCATGTGTCTTTTTTTTTTTTTTTTTTTTTTTCAAGATGAATTCACCTGGTTAAAAGGTTTTTGGTTTACTAATTCTCGGAGTCACTGATTCTACATTAAATTCTGAATCGTATATAAAATTGATTACAAACTGCCCTATCTTGTGAAAAGCTAATAAATTTATCACTATTCGAAGTTATTAAAAAAGTTATCGCATAAGTGTCGAGCTCGGTTTGCAGGTTTTCGATCCCACAGAAAAAAACATTGATCATAAAGAAAGTCTTTTTTAAACTGTGAATTTTTTTAAGAAAAGAAGAAAAAAAATAACATCGCCAACAACAACCACAGTAGCAACTTAATTCTGCAGAAACACTCGTAACACTTTGACAGAAAATTTAGTCCCGACGCCATTTTGATATGGCCGTATTATTTTAAAATTAAATATTATATTATTTATTTTTTACATAATTTTACTTACTTATTTTTTTTTAACTACTTTAACAAAAAAATTATTAAAAAAAATAGTTTTGCGAGTTCACTCGTAGTTGACAGTCAACGTGTTAAATGCAAACAGCAAATTTAGGAGCTCAAATCTAAAGGCCGTTGTTCAGTTAGAAGGACATCAGTAATCTTTTGCGGTTCATAATCACTTTGTTAGCATAAATTATTCAATTCAGTAATTACAGAAGCGGCGGTTTTAGGCTTAGAGCCTATTTGATGATAAATTTACTAATTAACTTTTAGTATTTTTTTTTTTACTATGTATGTATATATGCGCATCACAACCGACACAATTCCAATATCTTGGCCAAGTACTAGATTCTATCTTCATCTCTTAATACAAAACTAGCATCCAACTATCAAAAAACAGCAATCACTTCATCCCTCCCCTTGCAAATGCCAATGGAAATCATGGCTCTTCTCTGGCCAATCTAAAAGAAAATTTAAGTATTTCCTCTCCACTCAACTTAGTATACAGTTATAATAAACATCACTATTTTTAGTGTCATTCTTTGCACAATATTCTATGTCAGTCAGACAGTAAGTAGTGGTAAGTTATAATCATTGCTCCTTCTTATCTTCCTCTCCCATTCCTTTCTATTATCTGTGCAAGCATCCTTTCAACCTAAATACGTATTCTGCTTAAAATATATCATAACTTTTCCTATATATTTAATACAAAAAAACAAAAAAAATGGATTTCTCTTTACCAAAAAAGTTGGTGTAAATATTTGCTGAAAATTTTTTTTCCAGTTGCTCACTTTTTTTTTTCTTCTCGCGAATATTTTATTTTCATTTGTTATTTGCTTCGACGCTTACGCCCTTTTGTCTTCTCGATCACCCTAAGGCAACTGGGTTGTCAAAATTTGTAAACAATACATACTTTTTGTAAATAGACAATAAATAATATATATTCTTACATAAAAACAAAAATCATGACAGAAAATCCGCATTCATCAGTAAATTCAAACATGTAGAAGTATAAAGATACATAGTTATATTAAAGCATAAATATTAAATTAAAAATTGGTAAAATTTATAAAAATTTGTAATTATAAAAATAAATTGGTCTTTATTAAGATCGTTACAATTTTTTTGACGATTCTAACTTTTAAGATTCATAGAAATAAGAAATAAAAAAAATATCTTCTAATCTTCAAAATATGATACTTAATTTTTCTATTAAACTATGAAATTTTCACCTAATTAGATGTTCTTTTTTTTCCCTCAGAAATACATATTTGTAAGCTTTAAAAGTCACTAAAACTTTTTTTTTTCTTTTGAGCATAAGTTTTTTTTTAATTTTTCAGAATGCTAAATAAATTCATTTTAAAGTTATGGAAAAAAGGCCAAAAGGTCCCTAATGTTTCGCGATGCCTTAAAGTTGAAGACAGACTAAATAAATATTGAGGTGCAATTTCATTGGTACACAAAAAGATATAGACTACCTATCTTTATTTGCCATAAGAGCCTTCGTAGCTCGCGAAGCACCGTTACTACAGGCCCCAATGTACTAGTTGAGATTGTTGTGGTAGCCCGCCTTTACATCCGTAAAAAAAGCCGGTTTTTTATTTACAAAGCACTATAGAGGAGAAATAATCTACAGAAAATCTACAATCTGCAACGGGATTTCATTGGTACACAAAAAGATGTAGACTACCTATCTTTATTTGCCATAAGAGCCTTCGTAGCTCGCGAAGCGCCGTGAATACAGACCCCAATGTACTAGTTGAGATTGTTGTGGTATCCCGCCTTTACATCCGTGAAAAAAGCCGGTTTCTTATTTACAAAGCAGTATAGAGGAGAAATAACCTACAGAAAATCTACAATCTGCAACGGGATTGAACCAGGCTCCTTTAGTCCGCAATTCAATGCCTATACCACTAGACTAAGATAATTATATAATACAAAACAATGTATTCCTTCAAAACATATCATAATTGAGTCAGTGAGTGTGATTCAGTTTCTTTTATGCTATAAACGAAGTAACAATCACGAATTTCTGTAATCTTTGTAACAATGACAATGACTTATGTTTTTTTCTCTTTGAGGTCACATCAATAATGAATTGTATCCACAGCTTTTACTTTTAAAAGCTATGGAAAAAAGTATAAATAACTAACGAATAGAAACATATTTGATAAAAAAACTCTTTATTATATCACTATTCATAAAAGAATCCTTCGTCATAGCAACAACACCCTTTGTTAACCAACCGAAATTTAAATCATTCTGAACTGATGAAGGCTAATATCCGTAACGTTCTGGTATTTTGTAATATGACGCATTAAAATTATACGTTTTAATAAGAATTGTTTCAACTGTGTTTCTATTCGTTGTTTATTTAAAAATTGTTGTTGTTAAGCCGGTTCGCACCGAAGTGCGAGCTTCGTAACCGAAGCGTCCGTGTTCCAGGGAGCGCTAGTGTTCCCAAGATGGCGAACCCCTAGCAGACTCCCTAGAATTGCAAGGGAAAGATACTGGGGTAGTTTCCCGTGGCCTTCCCCAGGACGCCATTAAGGAATGACGTCAGATCGAAGAGAAAGTGAAGAAGAGGCTGGACAACACAGGAAAGGAAATTGAAACAGCCATGCCACTGCCGGGATTCGAACCCAGATACTGGCGCACTGGCCGCCACGGCAGACCGCCGCCGAGACCGCACGGCATTTAACAATAAATTATATTAATTAAAATTCATTGCAGAGTTACTCTAATACAATAAAAGCTTGTCTTAAGTTACCTAACAGTGGTTTATAGAAATCTGAGACTTAAATTAGATTTAATTTTATTTGTTATTTGGAAGACTATGTTATGGGTAAATTGGTTTAATCACAAAGTATCGTTTCAAGCAATTTTGGCAATAAATAAATAATCCGAATCAACGCAAACTATTTTGAAGAAAAAAAAAAAAGCAATCTTAAGACTCGAAAAACCTGGACAAGAGGACATAAAATGAGTGTCGAAAATTTATGTTTTCGGTAATTACCTGAGATTTAAAGGACGGGGGAAAAAATCATTACCAGGGTATCGGAATTCCAACCGAACAATTTTAGGGAAAATGTATTTCGTTCCATCGGTGTGACGTGATAATGAAGTCATCAACTTATGTTTTTCTTAGATTTATTGTCTCTTTGTGAGATTTTAAGAAAGTCTGTGTTTTTCCCTAATAGACAGTTTACAGCCAGCGATAAAACAAGAAACGACTGTTTATGATTCTTATTAGATAAAAAAAAAAAAGTGTAGTTAAAATGTGAGTGTCGTTATTTCACTCAAACTTTACAACAGTGTTACAAAACTTTTTAGTTCGTGGAGCACTTCAAACATATTTTCGTTCATTTCATATAAAAAAAATTGTACAAAAATTAAAATGCATATTTAACTATGAGTGGCTTAATCTATACAAAAAAAAAATGCTTATTTTATATTAATAAATTAAGCATGGCCAAGTAGCTATTGTATTGTTTTAATATTTCTTTAATAAATCTCTATACTAATTGCTTTCTTCTTATTTTAAAAATATACTAAAATATTTTAGAATGTATAGTTCTCATAATATTTGCTGCTCATGGCTACACGATTTGAGAAACACTGCCTTAAAATATGAATTTATTAGAAAATTAATTACAATAAATTTAGATACAAAAAGGAAAAAGTGCCAGGGAAATAACAGAAATTTGACTAAATTTCAATTTCTTTAAATATAAATATGTATAAAATTATAGCAGTACAGACTTCAAATAATCCCCTCTTTGAGAATACAGACCACCTTGGCGATTTTTTTTTATTATTTTCTTAAATATTTCAGTTACTTATTTATAAAAAAAAAAGATGGTTTTTCAATTAATAATGAGAATTCTTACATACATTATAATCTACTAAAAAAATAATTAATTAATTAAATTAAAAAATAACTGTTTGCTTAAAAAAAATTTTCAATTCTAAGATACTTGATACTCCGAATACATTCTTATACTTTGTTTTGATTACATCAGCATTATATAGAAGCCAGAAATTATTTATACAATAATTTAACAAATTTTTGATGCAAATTTTTAATGAAATACTACATGCAGAAAATATCGTCAGAGTTGACAAATTATTCAATTCTAACATTAAAAACTCTATAAAAAATCTTTTATGTTATTTTTACTAATTAGCATTGCCTTATTAGCCGACTTACATTTGAAGTACTACAGCAAAAATAATCAAATTGTAAAAATATGAATTGTACTTGACGGGAAGTAATAAAATAAAATTAACCCTTTCATATTCTTATTTACTTGATGTCCAGTGGTCATTTTTGCGTCCATTGTCAGTACCGTGTTGATGATCAGGTTATCCCTAGGAGCGTTTATCAGATAACAACGACACCGACGGGCGTCTACTATTTTAACCCCCCCTCCAATTTCACCTTCAGTCTGACCTTCTTTTCCCCCCAAAAGATGTACCTTTTTATCCCACACCCATTATCTCCCTCCCCTACCACCTAACTGACTGTGATGCGAATTTTCAATAAGCTAGCTTTTTTTTTTATTATTATTATTATTATTATTATTATTAGTGGTAGTACAACTTCCATTTTCTATTATTAGTTTAATAACTTACTGATTTTTTTATTTCTTTATTTATTAATTTATAAATTAAATATGGCAAATTAGTAAAAAATTCAAAAAAATTCATTGAAACTAAAAAAAAACTGAATAAATAAATAAAATAAATAAAAAATCCTACACAATGAAATAGAAAAAAAACACAAAACAACAACAAGGTGATGGTAAATTCCTCCAACTCCACTTTCATTTTCGGCTTTCAAATAATAATTTTCAGTTATATTAAAATTTTCATAACAATGTAATTACTGATATTTATTTTTTTTATTTATGTAGGCAAATTTAGAATAAATTCAAAAAAGAAGGAATGAATTCTTTGTACTTTACGATTTTTTTCTTTTAGTAATACTTTTAATGTTTATTTTAAAGAAAAAGACAAAAAAGGTGAGGAGATTCCCTTCGATTTTCAGTGTTAATTATTTACAAAAGAAAAGAAAGTTCATTAAAAAAAAATCCAAAATAATCATGGTTAATTTCCGCTTAATAATATATTCACTGAAGCATTTTTTTTTATTATTATTTAGTTACTTATCCACTGCTATCTTGCATGCCCCCCCCCTCCCCTCATCAGATCTTAGTCTTAACTATATTATTGTTCATCTGTCTAAATGTTTAAATTTGATTGATATTAATACTTCTATTCACGGTTTATTATTGGCTCCTGAAGATAGTCAGCCATGGTTATCCAAATATCAAATGATTTCCAGAGCAAATAACCGTAAACTAGGATTATTAAACACTTAGTTTTTGCGCCCATTTAATTCGTTTGTGGCCTGTATGAATGCGGGAGCATACACTAATTCACTAGTGATTTTTCTTTTTTTCCTAACTTCTTGGAAATACCACTGTCCGTCCTAAGATCGTAACATTATTTGAACTAAATTTTTTTTTTAGTTTTTTTTTTTTTTTTTTTTTTTTTTTTTTCCCCTTTTTTTTTTTTAGTTTTTTTTTTTTTTTTTTTTTCTGTAATTCTCCAGTATTTCAGTTAAAAGTTTTAGTTTATATTTCTTTATTAACAATATTAAAATGAGGAGTGAAATAATTCAATATTCTTCCACTTGGACCGCCAGAGCTCGGGTCCATTAGTTGCGAGGGTGAAAAGGATTGTTCAAGTTGGAGAGTTGACAGGATTCCTTAACCTTTCTTTCTTCCACCCCAGGCTATTTTATTTCTTTGCTGAATTGTTCAACAACTACTACTTTCCTTCGTCATTAACCTGTAACCTTTGAAGCTGAATTGTACTTGTCATGAGTCCAGTGCCCTTTTTTGGATTATGTACCATTGTACAATAAGTTTTTACAGTTTACAATGCACATCGTACCACTTTTTGTTTGAAATTATGACATTATGAATCTAAAAACAGAATTTTCTAAAAACCACGTTTAATTTAAGACCCAAGGTAACATAAGCTATTTTTAAAATCACTTAAACGTCCACAAACAAAACAGGAGATGTTTACTGAGGGCTTCTTGGGAAAGGGACCTGTACCCTGAGATCCACCTTCTCACTAACTGGGAAAGGGACCTGTACCCTGAGATCCACCTTCTCCCTAACTGCAACTGGGAGCGTTTTTGGGCATTTGTGAATAAGGTGTGTTTGAGTGTGCGTTTTTATGCTTATATTCTTGTTATAAATTATTTTTATCAAACACGTTAAATTTTGCTATTATGTACATGTTTGCTTTAAAATTAATCCTTTAGAAGCTAAGCGTTGTGTTTAGCGGTATTAATTTTTTGCCCTTTTTATTCTTAATTTGTATTTTGAGTTTTTTTTTTTAGCTCAAGGGTCATTGTTTTGTTTATTTGTCCTTTGTTTATTTTTTTTTTTATTTCACTGAGCTGTGAGTACTGGGCGAACCCAACTGATGAAAGCTGTGAAGATAGAAACAGTCTGTCTTGGCTTCCCGGTACGAAAATTCCAAAAGTAGCTCAGTGAATCTTTAAATGCTCGCCTTTTTATGTTTTTTTTTTTTCCTTGTTATAATTGTTATAAAGAATTTTTTTTTTTTTTTTATTTCTTGTTTGATTAGATTGTCAAAAAACTATTTAGGCATCTTTTGCTTCATACTGTCTTACACAAAGAACATCGCAAATGTTAGGGTGTACAAAGAAAGTTTTATAAATAAAGTATAAAGAAACGGCAATAACTCTTAACGTGACACCAGTTATTTAAAATATAAATAAAATAATTAATAATTAAAATCGGTAATTAAAAAATAAAGTTAATATCTTATAATTTACAGTAATAATATGAAGCCAAAAATATAAAGATTCATAATAATACATAGCGTTACAATTAACACACAATTTAGATTTTCAACAATGATGTCGTAAAAATATTTGGTATGATTAGTAAATGTTATATCTTTCTATTCTTTAGTGACCCGAAGCATAGTTTCATAGAAGACTTCTTACGTGATGCCACGCTTGAAATGAGCCTTGCCTGTATTTCCGATCTTAACGAAGAGGATGTATTATTAACTCTATATTATTATTTTTTATATTATTATTATAATGTTTTAAATAGCAATTCTTATTTATTAATAACACAAATTCAATATGCCCTTTATTTTAAATCATTTTTTTTGGTTTCCCTAACTTATTTCTGCGCTTTTGCCCACAGATGTTATACTGAGTTTTTACTTAGAATTCAGAAAGTTTACGCAGTTCGAACAAAACAATATCGAGATTAAAAATAAATAAGTAAATAAACACTTACTTGGTAGAAGTGAACTCTTCAACTGACTCGCGAGAATCAAATGAATTCCACTTACAAGGGCAAGGATCAGAGCCCTCATTGTGATCTGCAACAAAGAAAATAAGAGGCAACTTAGTACTTTGGCTTCATTGTTCTACAACGCACAACAGATTGAAATTGCTAGCTTAACTGTAAATACATAAACAAATTAAAGAATCGAGTAGCAAATAAATTGACTAATAAATAATTTAGGAAAAGTAACAAATCGTAAAATTAATTTATTTCATTCGACAAATTAAGTTACAAGTACCCTTGGGTATCAAATGAAGCAAACATATGATTAGTAATTATAATTTATCCATAAATTATAAATGAAATTCAAATTGGTAGATAAAATCTTATGGGATTAGGTACCAGTATTTATATAAATATTTCATAGATTGAATTTATAATCTAATAATGTTAACATTTCTCTAACTTCAAAGACTAAATTAACTTTGTATTAAACAACTACATTTTTGTATCAATATTGGGCCTCTTTACGCTAAAATACATTAATTCGATAAATAACAGAAGTTCGCATTAGTTTAATATTCTAGCATTAAAAAAAAAGTTTCAAAGAACTACCGTATTGTCCGGCGTATAAGACGACTTTTTAAACCAGGAAAATCTTCTCAAAAGTCGGGGGTCGTCTTATACGCCGGGTGCTGAAACTTACGAGCCGGATTGGAGAATCTGCGGTCGCCGCATATGGTGCGGGGAGCTCAAAAAAGGCCGCGGCCGCATCCCCGCCGTATGCGGCTACCGTATGAAAGCAGCAAGGACGGCGCTGTACAAGTACGGTAGAAGAAAATCCACTCACCAGGATTCGTGGAATGAAGTGACTTAACGCGGTCCCGATGACGAGGTGAGGGGGCGCCTCACCGGGAAGGTGTAAGTGAAGGACGGAGCAAGCTGCAGGCGTTCGGGACGCCCGGGGTATGGAAAAAAGAGATAGAGCGGGGATAGAATAAACAAGAATACAGTTAAGAAATACTATGATTTTATTGAAATTCTAAAAAAATGTAGCATTAAAATAATGCACCAGAATAAACAAGGCTACAGTTACTTGGAGACAGGGAGAGCTGACCAATCCAAACAGGCATTGTATACAACAACCAGCCAATCGCCGAATTAAGGTACATCGCTTTTAAAGGAAAAGTTTAATCCAGTTGCAATGATTTATGTTTACATGTTTGATGACAAACAGCGTTACGTTTTCCTGCTAAGTATCTGCATGTCATAAGCATTTGAATTAAAATTACCATATTGAAATCAAATCTGATGTTTTTTTAATTTTTATTTAGTGCGCGTTGGAAGAGGGGTAGTCTCACACGGCGAGTATATACCAAACTCTACATTTTAATTGGAAAAATTGGGGGTCGTCTTATACGTCCAGACGTCTTATACGCCGGACAATACGGTACTTAGTTTTATTTTTCCGCGTCAGAAAATAATTCTTGACCAAACATTGTTTTGACTAAATACTATCCAGTAATTGTAATTTAAAACTGTTAATTCGGGAGCAAAGTAATATTTATAAAATCATCTAACATTTGATGTAGTATCAGATTATGGCTTTGAGATTATCAAGAAATTATTGTTTAAGAAATCATTACTGGTACTTTTATATCCAATTAACAATTATAAAGCTTATTGTTAATAAAATATTTGTTTGATGTGAATTTGGCCAAAGTTTATTTTGCAATGAGTAATGGTAAATCAAAGTGTCATCGTAGCTACAATATATCAATGCTATAGTAATAAATTGATGAGAATTTTGGAAATCATCTCAACCAGAACTTCGAGATTCAAAAGAATTTTTGGCATGAAAGATTTTTTAATAAATACAAAAATCAATTGCAGAAGAAATAAAAATTAAAATAACAAAATAGCTTCTAAATATGAATATTTTTAAAAAATTTATTTTATTTATTTTTCTTAAATCGGTTATTTTTATGAAAGAAACAAATAATCCTTTTCTTGTCTATATTTATTCCTAGATTTCTTGATTAAGTGCCAAGTCAGATTGTAACAATCTTCTACAGACATAACCCGCACTTACGACATGTTACGTTCCAGACCACTGTCGTTACTCGAAGCACTGCGTAGGTTTGCATGGTAGACTGCCTTTTCTTATCTCTGTAGATTTTGGTGCACAGTCCCTTACACAAAGTTTGCATTGAAGGTCATGTCGGCAAGGTATCGGAACTACAAAGCAAGAGTCAAGTCAGGATATGGTGATAATTGAAAACAGTCTAATTACGAAGCGTCACAAATTGGAAGTGTGCCTTATTTTAAAAGTGATTCTTCGTATATTTATTATTGCAGAATTTCCTTGCTTTACAAAAATAACTCAAATTATTTGAAGAGGCACGGACTGTCCCTCTCCGTACATTTAGTTCTTAAAACATACTGCTAGGAAAATTGGCGTTTTCTATCTGCAAGATTGATAGCTATAGGAGTATTATGGGATGCTATTATGTTTCTGGTTGATTAATCATCTGTTAAATCAGCATCGTATTTTTATTAATGTTTCACTTTAACATGAAAGTTTTGTTTCTTTATTCTGATAAGAACATTTTCCAAAGGCAGGTTTGTTAATAAGATTTTTGTAATAAAATCATTGAACAAAATGAAGATCAGCCTACAGATCATGTGCTATACTAACAGAAGAATCAACTATTAATCTTTCTTTAACGTGCGGAATGAACTATCTAAGAACACAAT
>JAFIDM010091984.1:0-11161 GCA_023159025.1 Thereuonema tuberculata
CTGATGTTTGGGATTGTATGGTATCTATCTTGTTTTGGAAATCCCTGGGGGGTTAGTTGGCGGCCGTAGTTAGGTAGTGGCCTGTTGACATACACTCATGGACAAAAAAATTAGCGCACCAAGAAGGAGTCGTCAAAATGAAACGAAAATTTACATACGTAATGACTACTTTGATATAAGTAAATGATTAGAAAATCAAAGAAAAAGGATAATTTATTTCAGAGAAAAAGGCAAAAGAACGGAGGAGTTAATACTCCGTTGGACCCCCTCTAGCGCGAATGCACGATGCGATACGATCGGGCATTGAGTCATACAAGTTCTGTATGATGTCTTGAGACATTTCGTTCCATATTTGCTGTAACCTTGCCTCTAGTTCGTTCAAACTCGTGGGATGCCCAACTCGTCGTCCCAAATGATCCCAGATATGCTCGATTGGAGACAAATCTGGGGATCGGGCAGGCCAAGGAAGGGTAGTAACAGTGCGGAGACAGTCTTGTGACACCCTTGCCGTATGAGGCCGAGCATTGTCTTGTTGAAAAATGGCTCCTGGGAGCCGTTGCATGAGTGGCAACACATGTGGTTGCAGGATTTCATGAACATACCGCTGGGTTGTCATGGTGCCACGGAACAATACTAGGGGTGACCGTGTATTGTAGGCAATGGCACCCCATACCATCACACCAGCTGTGGGAGCGGTGTGTCGCTGTACAGCAAAGGCAGGATTGAAGCGTTCACCACGGGCTCTCCACACACGAACACGATTGTCATCACTGCCGAGATTGAATCTGGATTCGTCGCTAAAGACGACCTGGTTCCATTCCGCTGCAGTCCAGTTTCCTCGTGCGCGGCAAAACTCCAAACGGAGGCGTCGATGGGTGGGCGTCAAGGGCAGCACACGTAATGGGCGCCGCGATACCAACTGTCCTTCAGCCAGGCGCCTTCGTATGGTTCGAGAAGACACAGCGGCCCCTAGTGAAGGTGCTACCTGTGCCTGGATGGCGGCCGATTAAGCAGTTGGCGGTACGCGTGCATTTCTGACTATGTGGCGGTCTTCTCGAAGACTGGTCTGTCGAGGGCGTCCTGAGCCTGGTCTTCGTGTACATGACATCTCTCGGGTCCATTGGTCCCAACACCTACTCACAACACAATCAGAGCGGCCTAATTGACGAGCTACTCGCCTAGCTGACCACCCAGCTTCCATCATCCCGACGATTCTCCCTCTCTCAAACTGCGACAGTTGCGTATACTGTCTTCGAACACGGCGTAATGGCATGCCTACCTCAGCTCTTCCTTTGTAAATGATGCAGCACACTCAAACAAGCTTTGGTTACCTGTTTTATACTCCGCAGAGTACGATGTTCAACGCCCTCTACCGGCTATACGTAATGCGGAATCACGCTGCATTTCTAATCATTTGCATATCTCCCCGACATGTACCTTCATTGCAAGTTTCGTTACGATCCCGCAATTATTTCTTGGTGCGCTAATTTTTTTGTCCATGAGTATATAATAATAACTACATTATATTTTAACCTTAACGATATACTGTATAAAACTGATTTGCTGTTTAAGAACTGTTATACAGTCGGACCTCTATTTAACGAAGTCGCTAAATCCCCCCAAAAAGTTCATCATATGGAAAATTCGTTAAATAGAGATTCACCTTTTATTATTCAATGTTATTAAAAAAAGTAATAATTTTAATGACATAAAGCATATATTACACATGCGTACTTAAATTTTACTAATAAAGTCTGTTAATTTTGTCTGAGTTTTTTTTTTGAAAAAGTGTTTTCGCTCATAGTACGTCTCGCATCTTTGCAATGCAACAAAAATCCCTTCAGTATTTTCTTCAAATTGTAATCCGCGTCGGATTGTTTCAAATGATTTTAGCATTTCATCATACGAAGGTTTTTTGGTTCTTCATTACGATCATTTTCATTTTCATCATCTTCATCTTCATCGCAATTCATAGCTGTATTGTTTTTATTTTTCACACTGTCCAAAATATCCGATTCAGTTAGTGTTTCCGAGGTCTCAACTTCAAAATCAAGTGAAAGATAATCATCAATCAGCACATCATCGTTAATTTCTTCTTTTCCTCCTCAGCTGTATCCACATTTCTTTCATTTCCTCTAAGGGAATATTAATAATAAAAAAAATTCAAGGAGACAAAAAAATAGATACCACGAAAAAGTTCGTTAAATAGAAAATGCACTTCGCTATTTGGAGGTTATTTTACGAAGAAATTAGCAAAATGTTCTTGGTTCCAAAGAAAAGTTCGCAAAATAGAGAAATTCGCAAAATAGAGGTTCGTTAAATAGAGGTTCGACTGTATTTATACTGTTTCTTATTTACCGTAAACCGGGGTGACTTTGTGATGCGTGGTCAATTTTTCTTATTTATAATCTCGCGCCTGGAACCTAGGGAGAAGCAGGCAATGGGCACCGCCATGAGTTGGTGTCCTGTGTGGTGGTGCCTAACAGTCGACTGTCAAACTCTTTGCGCCTCGATCCGGTGAGCCAGAAGCATTGTTGCCAAGGAACACTTTTGAAGCATTGTTTTATTTACCGTCAACTTTGATTTGCACAGCGAAATATAGAAGATGATATCGTTTAATAGGTAATTATTATTGAACCTTAATATATTACGTACAATATATTGTAAATTGATGTTAATTGGACGAGTTTTGTATGAGTTATTAACCATTATGTAAAAAATCAAAGATTTGCAGGCTGACTTTGTGACAGTGTCACATTCACCCCGCGATTGTTTTACTGTGTTTTAACCTATATATTTTGTCTTGCAGTGTACATAACGATATTTTAAAATGCCGAGGACTCAAGTTTAGACTTGTACGAAGAGTTTTCAGATGATGAGATTCCTATCCGAGCTTCACCCACTCCGCCCACGGAAACAGAATATGATGAAGGAGATCACATAGTTGCCAACTTTGAAGGAGAGCTTTTCTGAGGAAAGGTGATACAGAAGAGATAGACTGGACGGTGTAATTGTCAGCGCAATGGAAAAGAGTGGAAACAATTGGAAGGAATCTACAGAATAGTTAGTACTTCTCAATAATGAAGTTCAGTGTGAAAACACAAAGAACTGAAACCCGGCTCAATTTTGTATCAAAAAGAAGTTTTGTTTCGTATTGATCCACCCAAAATAATTAATAACAGAGGACCTTTTAAAGTTGTTCAATTAGACTAATTTAAGATGTAAAAATTCAGACTAATTTGCTTAAGAAGCAGAAAAAAGTGTTCATATTTCACGTTACATCCAGTTTGCTTTTCCCAACCTAAATGTATAATTTACTCTGTTTAAATCTTTTAACCCTTTCATTTAAAACAGTAAAAATGGTTTTAAATACACAGTATGTGGTTTTAGTTTGTGATATTTCTTTCTCCCATGCATTTCTAACTCAAAAAGAGCTTGTCACAAAGTCACCCCCAGCTGGGGGGTGAGTTTGTGACAACTTTTAACACTACTTATTAAAAAACGATTGAGGCAACGAGATTTATATATATACAGTTTTGTAGAGGAAGGATGGAGTAACCCAAATCACCGGCTATAAAGTGGGGATAACGAAAAAGATTAATATAACAGCTGGGAAACCTCAAATTCTGTCACAAAGTGACCCCGGTTTACGGTATTTAAATTATGAAAAATCGTATTTATTTTTCGAATTGCCCCCCTTAACAATCAAATTGCCCCCCTGTGGGGCGTGGGCCCCATGTTGGGAAACACTGATCTAGCGTTTCTAAATTTGAGGTATTTTTTTTTCTGTGTTGGTCCTTGGCGCGAAATTAGCATCAGAAGGCTTTTAAAAAAAGAATTGGAACTTTGACAATGGATTTCTATTAATCTTTCATTATCTTAAACAATGGGAATTAATCAGTTAATCCATTACGAATAGTTCAATAGGACTAAACTTAATCTGATTTATACAACTCAAATCTGTAATGCGAATTTATTAATTTATTTTTACTTCAGAAAAAGCAAAATGTTCACTTTATTTTCAGTAGGGATTAGATGTTAAAACAAGCGAAGGTTTTTCCTTTTTCACGATTTAAAAATAAATAAGAAATATTCCTTATTTTACAGAAAGTAGGTTTCAAGTTCTTTCGAGCTGCTATAATGGTTGCAGAATACAAAAATAGAAATTTTCCTTTTTCAAAAAAAAAATAAAAAAAATCCGAAGATATTAAGAAAATTAAAGGACATTAATTCTCGATCATTGTTTAAGACGTCGATTAGAAAAATAAAAATGGTTCTAGTGCTTTCTACGGGAATTTTGAATTTAAATTTCAAATATAAAACTCAGATCACGTTTTGTCTTTACATAAACCTACCAAGAAAATCCATCCAACGATTGAAAAGATATTAGGGAAAACACTCACACACAGAGCGAGTGATTTTATTAAGCCCTTTTCCAAGAGAGTAGATTATTATGTATGTTATTTAGAATTTTATTAGACCGCCATGTTGATTATGTAAAATGCAAAGAAGAAATAGTTTCCATAAATCGGTATTTCAATTTTTAAGAAGATCAGCCTAAATTATTAAATAGAAAAGAAAGACATGCTTGATTTCTTGAGCCCATCTGAAAGAGGCTAAAAACTAATAAAGCGAAAATAAGACGAAACCAGCAGGCGGTCTCCTTCAAGGCCTATGTTGTCATGGCAACGACTGAGGAATATACAAAATGAAAACATAATAGATTTCCACTGTGGGAGGTTGAGGTGAACTCAATTTTCATTTGAGAATTCTGCTACGAGATCTCCGATTGAAGGGAGATAGAGAAAAGGAACGAACAGGAAAGATAATGAAGAGGCAGTGGCAATGACATTCACGAAAGACGTAAAGAAGAAAATGGAAGGGGGAGAAGAAATCGAGAAGAAATTTCCGATGATTTGAAAGGAAGTTTTTCAATTGAGGTCAGTGGAGAAGATTAAGAAGAAGACGTTGCAATTAAGGGAAAAGATAGTGAAGTTGATTGACTGAATTGGATGTAGTGGAGAAGGAAAAGTTTAATCCCATCATTACACGCTAAGCTCAGCTCATAACAGATGTTGATAATTTCTGTTTTTATTTTGCATCGTTTGGAATTACTTACGGTTCAATTTCCTTGTATTTTATATATATATATATATATTGGCTACTTTACTAGAAAAGTGAGGCTAATGTAATCATTCAATCTGTGCGTTTATATAAATGTAACTTAGTAACTTTTGAATTATCGGATGGATGACAAAATGTCTTTTAGTATTAAAAAGTTTAATCTTATTTGCCTCTAAGAGAGGGAGGCTTATGAAACCATACATTCCGTGAATGCGTGTCCTACCTCATTAACTTTTGAACGAGTTCTTCTTGAAACTTGATACGCCTATTGAAAGGCATGAGCAGCTCTAACTTATTAATTCGAATTTTTCTCCTGTGGGTTCTCGTCAAAGGAAGAACAAAAATTCCATTGAATTAAACCAATTTTTTTTTTCCTATTTTCAATCGATGCCTTAAAGAATGGATCTGTATCTGCCTTCTCATCATCTTTAAGATCGGCGTGAACTTTAACATACATAAAATTACTTCTTTATAATTATTATAATCATTTATAACTTTACAAAAAAAAATACGAAAGAACTTGAAGATAAAATGTTAATTCTTCAATTTTCTACAAGAGAGGCTTACCAAATCAGTCAGTCTGTATCTGTGTTCAACTGCTGACGGAATTTCATAGTAATCTCAAACTAATTGTTGACTTTTCTAACAATTTATCTTTTTCATTTGATATTTGAGAGATATTATTTACAGGGCTAAGAACGATTTGAGTTTTTTTTTTTTTTTTTTTTTTTAATATATTTCCCAATATTTCTGATGTAAGGTGACCTCATACGCTTCAATCTCTTTGTAACGAAAACCATCTTAAACATTAAGAAAAAAGTCTAAGAAAAAATAATCGGAGAATAAAAAATAATACTTAACTGATTATTATGGTTTAGTTTTTGGAATAGATGAAAGTCGATTCCAATTCAAAAATATATACATTAAAATATATAAAATAGTATATTATAAAAACATATTTATAAATTCGAGCCCATTATTATAATATTTACGTATGTTCATTACTCTATGCATGTTTTCCTTAAGTCTTTCCTTATATTTCTGTGTATGGTTCTATTTAGACTGTTTTTAATCTTCATTTAAAGGTGATTCAATTCCACATTATCTGAATCAATCTTCTTAATTTGGAGACTCTCGATGGGGAATATTTCACTGAATCCATTTCGTTCACTGTCTATTATAGAAACACTCTTCCGTTCGATATCCATCTTGATAATAATTCAGCCTTCGTAGATTTTTTTATTCCGAAGGAAACCTGATAACTAAAAACACTGTATTTCTGTAAAATCATAATGTCACTTCCTAAATCCCAATATTTATTATTTTAAACTATTTTTTTAATGATTTGAAAATAAGGTAGAATACATTAAAACCTTCTGTCCTCCATCTACCGTCAAAAAAAAAAAAAAATGAATATCCCTTCGAGAAAACAATGTTATTCCCATAAGTCGTGCATCGCGTTGTGGTTCGTTCTATGCAAATAAATCTTCATCTTCAAATTAATATTCATCAATTTTCCAACAGATCGTAATTGAAAACAGGTAAATGAAACATAATATAAGATTTCAATTATCCTCTCGAATCCTTTTTTTTTTTCAAATTGTTTCAGTATTAAATAAAATGGATGATTAATTAATAATTACAAATTCATGACATCTTTATTTGTTTTGTTAGATTTTGTTCTTGGATTGTAACTTCATTGATCTCAATACTTACGATTAGTGTTTACTAAAGGATTGTTAAAATAAAAATCCAATAATCTGTTTGTGAAAGATACTAAATCCTTAATATTTAAAATAATGGTTTCTTCAAATAAATACTTTTTTTTATATCAAATATTTACCAAATGGTTCTTGTCAAGAAATTAGCGCCAGAAGGAGACAAAACTTCCCATAGTAAATTATTGTTGGAATCTAAAGAATGGATTTCTGTTCTATTTCTATTTAATTTCTCGCTGTCTTAAAGAATGAATATTAAATCCTAGGTAAATCGCTTTAAAATCAATCCTATTTAGAAAATTTAAGAAAATAATTCATACTCAATTCATTTTTTACCCACATAAAAAGGAGAATTTATTCCATTGGTATTCGTTCCATATTAGAATTGGAATATAAACATAGAATTTCGTTTTTGCTATTTTCACTAAATTTAAAAAATAAATAATGATAATAATAATAAGATATTAAGAAATAACATTTTAACGAAAGACAAGTTCTTCCATACTTTTTGTTATTTAACTAAACTAATGCTGTATTACTGAATAATGGTTGTAATAATTTTTTCATCTAAATCTGATTTTATAAAATGGAAGAAATTATGAAATATTTGTTGTATAAAAATATGTAAACAATAAAATGATTATCCTAAGTAATATTTTACAGATAAGGTGACGTAATTCTTTGACGAAAATATAATATAACTGAAATATATATCATAATATATTCCGAGGCAAACACCCAAGCACAATGCAGAGCAAATATAAAGTGAAATAAGATCAGGAAATATCTGATATAGTAGCGCCATCTATTAGGCAAATTTAGAATTCCTAGACTATAGAGTTTGTAAAACAACTTGTAAACTGTCTGCTACAGTGGCGCCATCTGTTGGCTGTGTTTAGAATTTCTTGACTTATATTTATATGATACAAGTTTCTGAAATTTTCAGTTATAATTAAAATTTGGCAAAATTCCTTCATTTAAATTGAAATGGTAATAAATGTAAAATAATAGTAATTGTAAAATAAAAAAATGCGAAAATAATAGTAATTGTAAAATAAAAAATGCGAAAATAATAATAATAATAAAAATTTAAAAAAATTAAAATATATAAATATAAAATATGAAGAATGGAAAAAACATTACAAGACACTCTGAAATGAAGAAGATCAAGTAGAAGTTGAGAATGATTTTCAGAAATTCAGTAATACAACGGAAGGTTCAGATGGAATAACTATGGATGAATTAGAAAATGCCTTAAAAAACTCAAAGAACAGGAAAAGTCCGGGATCAGATGGGATATATATATAGAATTATTTAAATATGGAGATGAAAATTAAATGAAAAATTATTTAATCTTTTTAATGAGATTTGGAAAAAACAACGAATACCAACGGAATGGGAAACTGGAATAGTAATAATTATACATAAAAAAGGACCAAAGGATTATTGTCAAAATTATAGAGGAATAACATTACTACAGATAGCATATAAATTATTTACGAACATTCTAAAAAATAAATTAACTCATTTTACAGATATTTATTTAGAAGAAGAACAGTGTGAATTTAGGAAAGGAAGAGGATGTACAGATGCTATATTCACATTACAACAATTACTTGAAAAAAGAAGAGAATTTAATTTACCAACGTACCTACTCTTTATTGATTATGAAAAAGCTTATAATAATCTAAATAGAGATTTACTGTGCAAAATTATGGAAGAAGATAAAATCCCGATGAAATTAATTGATGTAATTAGGAGTATATATAGAGAAACAAAAATTAATATCAAATTTATGAATGGAAAAATGTCAGAGCCTTTAGCTATAAATAAAGGAATAAGACAAGGATGTGGACTTTCCCCAATACTTTTCAAAATATATACAAATAGAATTCTAAAAGAATGGAAATCAATATATAAAAATGGTATCCAGATCATAAAAAGATAAAAAATTGAAAACATTACTGTATGCTGACGATCAAGTTTTGATAGCAAATTCAGAAGATGAACTTCAGATTGGAGCAAATCATCTAAATAATATCTCCAAAAATTTAAAATGAAAATTTCGGAATTAAAAACAAAATCTATGGCAATATGTGTGGAAAACAAATACAAAGATTGAAAATTATAATTAATGGGAAAATAATAGAACAAATATCAGAGTTTAAATATTTGGGAAACATAATTTCATGTTATAACGATGAGGTAAACCTGATATCAAACATATTAGACATATAACAGAATGAATGGAATAATCAGAAGAAGATTTGGAAAGCAAATGGCGAAAGAAACACTACTAAGATTACATAACATTACAGCCAAAGCAGCAATTAAATATGGGAGTGAAACCTGGATACTAAAACAAAGAAACAAACAAAGATTGGAAATTGCACAAATGAAATTTTTGAGACCTTTATTAGGATTTACATGTTTCGACAAAAAGAAAAATAATGATATCAGAATACAACTTAAAACTCCAAATATAATTCAAGAAATTCAAAATTATCAAAAAACATTGGCTTAACCATGTAGAAAGAATGTCCAAAGATAGGATACCAAAAGTAATTCTAGGTTATAAACCCAAAAGAAAAAGAGACCGAAGACGTCCAAGAACGAGATGGAGAGATCAAAATCATCTTCATAGTTTAGGAACAGACAATCATGGCTAAACCTAAAATGTTCAAGACAATACAAGACAATTATAAAGTATAATATATTTTAGAAATGAAAAATCATTTAAGTATAAAAATAAAAGTACTTTTAATACATGTGTTACTTTTATAGTTTATAATATACGTGAAATCTTATTTTATAAGAACGTTATTCTGTCTGTCATAAAACTTTAAGTTTTTCCAATTTTTGTGACCAAACTATAAGAGATAGATTGGTCGTGCAAATGGATAAAATGTAGATCTTTTTAAGACAAACAAAATGCTACAAAAATCTTTCGAAAAACTTTTTTGGTTTCCAAGATGTCGCCTTTTAAAGGGTCAAATTTTGACTTTTTCTCAATTTAAACGAAAAGTATAAAAGTTGGAAGAGAACATTATATTGAGAAAAATATTGGTATTTAAAAGTTCTATCGAACGATATATCAGTCATTCACAAACGTTTCTGCGTTTGCAAGATGCATTCAAAAATGTGATTTTTCGCTTTAAATTCTTGGTGTGTGACGCCAACCCGCAATACATCTGAATTATCCGGAGAAGCCACAACGGGCTGGGAAGTTGTATATTTCTCGACGATCTCAATATTAATTTGCTAAATAAATAAAGCTTTTTTTTTTTTTTTTAATGCTATATAAGCAAGGGTTCCGGAGCGAAGCGACGGTACCCGGCTATTATTATTATGTATTATAAAAACGTTATTCTGTCTGTCATTCTGTAAGCAAAATTTTAAATTACAAATTACTAAAACATCGGAGCAAGGGAATCTTTTGGAAAATGATTCAAGAATTTTCACAAAACATGTTATTTATAAATGAAGTTTTGTAATAAAACCTAATGTTTTGTTATCAAAAATATGCTTGTATTATCAAACACAAAATATTAATATTTTAGCCATATATTAACCACCAAACACAAAGAAAGGTAAATTTACTGAAGAATTAGAGAATCTATTCATAAAAAATGAATATATATTAAACAACTGTCCAACTAAACTAATTGGTGACGTAAATATAGATCTTTTCAAAATGAATAAAAACAATGCAGTACAAAAATACCTAAAACTTATGTGCAATAATGGTTTCAAAAATTGTCTTTACGGAACAAAAAGAAACAACTGTACAATTCATGGAAATACGAAAACAAATACAGATCTTATTTTCATAAATAAGCACGATATCGAAACACCAGGAATAATATGTAAAGAACGAATCTCGGATGATAAGAGTTGAAAATGAGAAAATAACAGATCCAAATATAGTCTATAAATAACTAATCAATGAGATTAACAAAACAAACTTCATGAAAATCTACATACATAAAAAGAAAAGTCATGACTCACTCACTGACTGACTCATTAACGCCCACCCCAAACCCTTGGACCTAGAAAGCTGAAATTTTGCAGAGGTTCCCTTTATGATATACACAAGTAATAAGGCCGGATTTTCGAAATTCCCACGGGATAGGGAATAATCTGGCAAACTGACCATGAAGTGTGTGGCGACAATCCCAGGTGTGTGGTGCCAACCCGCTATACACCTGAGTTAAACGGAGAAGGCCACCACGGGATGGGACCTCATATATTCTATTCGTAAATAAATAAAGTTTTTTTTTAATGCAATTTTGAATGAATGTTAAGTGGAAATGGCAAAT
>JAFIDM010091987.1:0-11158 GCA_023159025.1 Thereuonema tuberculata
ACAAATCTCTGGTTCTCTTCTCCTTCGTAATATTCAAAGCTCTGATGCTGGAATGTATACATGTACTGCTCAAAACTCAGCTGGAACAGAAACCACAAAGACCCATTTGTCTATAGCAGGTAAGACAAATTAGTATTTATCTAACACTAATTCTGAAAGATGCTGAACTGTAAAACTCCCTTCATACTTAATCTACTAGTGTTTGATTAACTCAAGGACCTTTTGTCTTTTCCTTACAGTAATTTACTTAAAAATAAGTTTAAGAGTTTGTTCTGAAGTTCTTTTAAGATATGAAGCCGAAGAGTAAGAGTTTTCTGATTTACTGTAAAGTTAAGGTACAGAAATTAAAGAAAAATGCTGAAAAAGAAGAAATTTATCTTTTAGTAAAAGCATTGTTAACAGAATATGTATCGTAATATATATGTATTTAAGAAAATTACTTGCCTATAAAACAATATTTCCTTTTGAAACATTGAAGTTCATTGCCAGCATTTTTGCTTTTTTTACCAAAACAAAATTCCTATTTCAATGCAGATATTATCAGGAAAATTATTGTAATTAATATAAAACTTATCAGATAATTTCAAAAGTGATCTACGATCTTTTATTTCAGTTCCTATCTCCGTGTTGTTAAATCCTTCCAAATTAACTGTGGATGTGGGAAATCCAGTAACACTTAAATGCAAAGTCTCTGGTCAACCAATCAACACCATCATCTGGTACAAAGATGGAAGACAAATTACAAGTGAAGATATTCAGTTCCTAAATAACGAAACCTTATACATTCAGTCAATGAAAACGAACCACAAAGGAATTTATCAATGTACTGCTAGTAATGACTTTGACTCTGCTTCTGGTTCAACATTACTACAACTTGGAGGTAAGTTGTATTCAGATAAAATATTGAAGGGATTTGAAACTACATAATATTTCAAAATAAAATCTAGCTGTTTAAACTTACATAAGTGGTAACGAAATAGCACAGTAATTTATTTTTTAAAGCATTGACTTATTATCACTACTGTATTTATGTGATTCTGATGACAAAGATAAAACGAAATTCCCAAATTCTAGTATTCTATAAGCTGACCTACAAATTCTTCACTCCACTGTCATTATTTCAGAATAATGTATCTGTATTTATATATATATTCCTTCTATTTACTGGTCTTATGAAACTTTCTATTTCTTTAGATATCTCCCCTCAAATTACTAAACATTTTGAGGAGCAAATACTCCATCCTGGACAGAATGTAGAAATTCATTGTGAAGCTTCTGGAAGCCCAACACCAACGATCACGTGGTCTATGGATGATATGGATCTTCAGAATAATAGGAGAATATCAACAGAACAATCTATTCAAAAAAATGGAAATATATTCAGCGAATTAAGTATTAAAAATCTCCGAAATGAAGATGGTGGATTATACTCCTGCACTGCCACTAATAAAGCTGGTAAAATCCAGTATTTCGCGAGGATGAATGTTTACGGTAAGATTAAATATTCATATTACAAAACTTGTAATAAAAAAAATTCATTATAATAGGTCTTATATTCAATCTTATTGCAATATATTGTTAAAAACTTTCTCAATTTGCTTCTGGAAGTGAAACCAACTTTTCCTTTTCGTTCGATTTACGTGCTGAAGTGATTAACTTTCTTTTTTTTTTTTTTGTCTTCTGCGATATTAAGTACACTGCCTCATACTGGTGTATCCCAATTGATGTTTAATTGGGGAAATAGTCTACAGACAAAGATTACATTGAAGCTTGAATCCATGAATCTGAAATTTAATAGAAAGAAATATGCATTTAATATTACTTCGAAGGAATACTTTTGAAACATTTGAAATAATGTAGCTTTAATGATAGATGTGAAGTGCTTTATACAAATCAAATCAGATTCTGTTGCTGATAAACCTTTATAGAATTTAAATTATTTTTATGAACTTTTTTATTTAGGAAAATTATCCATTCGAAGACGTCCTAAGTTTTTTGCCACCAATTCTCAAGAAGCAACTTTGAATTGTCCATTTTATGGATATCCTGTTGGTGAAATTGACTGGAAAAAAGGTAAATGAATTTCTTTTCTCTTCCAAATTTATTAATGATAATAATTACAGTAGAACTTCTATTATCTGTCAGTCTTTTGTTAAAAAGTCACTTAACCCCACTACATCGGAATAAATATGTGTATAGATATCTGTACTGTGATTTTTGATGTTCGGGTAACAACAATAAAGTTCAATTAAATTCTGTTAATTATGTACTATGTAAGAAAGTAAATAATTTAGATGACTCGGTCTATTGCAGGTACAATAAGAGATAAGAGATCAATTTTTAGATCTGGATTTTAAGTTTAATGTAGAAATTTTAGTGAAACAATTGTTTTTTAATGTGAAATTTAGAGAGAAAAATAAATTGTAATCAATGATATTAAAATGAAATTCTTCTATATTGTTGCAGATGGTGTGACTTTACCTAGCAGCATTTATCAGAGAATATTTGAAAATGGAACCTTACTAATTCAAAAAATCCATCGAACAACTGATAGTGGTGTCTATAAATGCAGCCTTGAAGATCAGGAAGGCGATACTGTAGAGGGGGAAGTGGAATTAGCAGTTTTAAGTAAGCACCGTTTGAATACCTAATCGTTGGTTTTACTGGGATTGATCAGTTCTATTGTCAATTAATTCAAAATCAAATCAAATTCAAAATCAAATCAAATTCAAAATCAAATCAATACATTTTCACATTATCATCTGTGAGGTTTTTCTAATGGATATTCGCAGTAGCACCTCGTGAATATGCAAGATCCATTGAAAAGTCATTACAGACTTCGCTGTGATTTCGCTGTTACTAAAAATATCCTTTAATTTTCGTGTTAAGCAGATCTGGAGGCAAAAAATAATCTCCAATTAAGATAATTCCCAGAATGGATGTTTCGATTGATTTGTATACCCACATTGTATCCGATATCCTGGGAATTTGCACAATTAAAAACTGCAAATGTCAAAACAAATATGTAACTTAAATTAAATTAAATAAATAAAACAAGAAATGAGTTCAGCACAAATTTAACCAAATTGCCAAATTTAAACTCATTTCTTGTTTTATTTAATTTAAATTATTTTGCGGCACGTTAAACTCTTTTAACATATGTAACTGGTTTGGCAGATCATCGTAATATTTGTTCGTAATATCTGTTGAAAGATCAATTTCTGGTGTCTTCAGATCTAGACATGACAAGATTAAAGACTGACATAGAAGACTGTAGGGGATTCAATATAAATCTATTGATATTCTATTAGTTAATGATATTCTATTAGTTCTAAATGATATTCTATTAGGGGATCTTTGGATCCTCTGAAGACGTACCAAGAAAGGCGTTAAATCATTTGTAAAAATTTAATTTGTTAAATAAATCTTTAACAAATTAAATTTTTACAAATGATTTAACACCTTTCTTGGTACGTCTTCAGAGGATCCAAAGATCCCCTAATGGAATATCATTTAGAACTAATAGAATATCATTTAGAACTAATAGAATATCATTTATCTACTTGTATTTGTTTCTTCTGTATTATTTGATTACGTAAGTTATCCGATGTAAATGAGCTGTCGTAACATTTAAAATATCCGAAAAAGCTAAGTTATACATCTGTTTTATGACAGATATTTCCTTACAGATGGTTGTTGTATCTATAATGTTCTATTTCATAATATCTTCAACAAATTTCTTTGTTATGAATGTATTAACGTGCAACTCTAATAAATATAAAGCGATCGTTTGCACAAAACATTATAAAAAGATTATAAAGAAAATAAAAATAAAACAAGTTACAAGTTTCGAAAATCTGTATCGGTTTTCATCATCAGACTACAAAAAAATATAGAAATTATAAATTTAAAAAAAAAAAAAACCGGTGTTGGCAAGGACACGCCCTTGGCCAATCACCGTCTTATTTGTATTGTATTTATTACAACTTATTTGTATTTATTTACAGATTTGAATTTGGGCGAAACATTTTCATGGGAAGTCCTTCTTCCCTCACCCGATAGGAAGCAACAAGAGATAAACATGCCTAATATTAAGTTTCATTAAAACAAACTACATGGATTAAACGGTAGATATTTCATTTGGCCACATACAATCCATTTAAACAAAACTGTGTTTATAGGTATCTCACCCGTAGATAAGAATAATCACAAGTTTTTATTGGAATTGCAGCAAAATTATTGCGAAATTATAGAAAATTAAATTTATCTTTGTTATTCATTAATATTTAAAGCTCGTCTTTAATTAAAAACTTAAAAACCAACAATTGCAATAATATTAAATAGGTCGTAATTATTAAACTGATTAAATCAGTTTAATAATTCTTAGTCATTATACTGAAGTTTCCTTAGCTTTGTCTCCGTTCATTCTTCCAAACAGTAAAATACTCCAGCATATAGTGCAATTTCAAGATTGTAGAAACTCCATTTCATATGTGATTCAATCTTTTCCACAAATTATGCTGAAGTAAAGCTTAATTACATGTCCAGGTCCTCCAGCGATTTCTGTTTGCTTTTAAGCTCTCATTGCTCCCTTTCTTTAGGCATCTGATACTGACTTTTAGACTTTAATGACTATATATATATTTATTACTCAATTGATTACTAGAAATCCTTCAGAAAAGGCTGTAAATTATCATATAAAAATTGTGTTGGTTTTTGAAATTAAACTTGACAAATATTAAAATAATATAAGTTTTTTCTCCAATAAATTGTCTTATTTCTATTGAATTTTCTTTCAGTTCCCCCCAAAATAGTCCCGTTTTCTTTTCAAGAGGAATTGGTTCGAGAAGGAATGCGAGGAAGACTACAATGTGTAGTATTGGAAGGAGATCTTCCTTTAACTATATCTTGGCACAAAGATAACGAACAGGTTCCAGATGGTGTTAGCGTTCGACAGATCGACGATTTCTCCAGTATCTTAACCATTCAATCCATCAGTCCTAGACACAATGGCGCTTATACGTGCACAGCCCAGAATGCAGCTACTACAGTACAACATACTGCCCAACTGGCTGTTAATGGTAAATTATTTTGTTCTCTTTTACAGTTGCTCCTAAGATTTTACCTTTTGCATTCCAAGATGACCAGTTCTTCAAAGGAATGAGAGCTCAGATCATTTGTGCTGTAAGTCAAGGAGATTCCCCTCTCCACTTCGAATGGTTAAAGGATGGCCATCCAATACCTGCTTCCCTAGGAATAGTGACTCGTAATATTGATGGTCATGCCAATTCCTTAAGTATTGAGAGTGTCTCATCTGTCCACACTGGAAACTACACTTGTACCGTCAGCAATCAAGCAGCTACAGTCTCTCATACTGCACAGCTCTCAGTCTACGGTAAATTATTAACTAATTGTGTAATAATATTACTTTTACTTTTTCAGCTCAAATCATTAATAACAAAAACAATTACTTTGATTCTTTGTCTTCGTTAACTCGGTTGACAAAAACTTATAGGTTGGAATTTACAGATCCAATGAAAAATAATAAACTTGAAAGATATGTTTTGAAGTGAAGTTGCATTGAAAGTGAATGTTCCTAAAATTTATAGCTGTTTTCTTTAGCGAATCACCCAAAATAACTAGGTTTTTTTAATGACTTTTGAACAACGAAATTTAGCTTTACATAAAGAATACGACAGAGAAAGATAATTATGAAATTCCCTTATCTACTTTGATAAGAACTGTTGTATATTTATTAAGTAAAATTATCTGGGATCTGTAAATTCGTTTTTTCACTACGATACATGATGTATTTTTTGGTATCAAAATGTGTTATTTTATAATTCGACTATAAATTTGCATCTGATATTTAATATTATCAAACAAAGTTTAGAAAATGATTAGGTCCTATATGAGTTCGAAATTTGTATTTAATCCCGTTTAGATTTTAGTGGTCATTAAAGATACAGTATAACAACAATAACATAAATGGCGACGTCATTAGACTATAAAACAATTGTGTAAGTAATTGTTTTATAAGAGTAATGTTAGATAGGAAGGACGATTCATTGGTCAGAGGGTATTTTTTTTTAATTGATAAATTTTATGGATTTCTTTGTTGTCGTTAGTTAAGAAGTTAAATTAAAGTATTAAGTGAAGGCCTATGCAATATGCTGGGGATCGCGTTTCATGATCAGCTGGACTACGTCGTTTTATGAGCCCGCCCGCCGCCCGCCTTTAACTCCCAGGAAAGAAATCAGGTAGCCATTTTAGAGAGGGCTGAGTGGACCATAGGAGCATCTGAAGGAGAATTCAACTGATTGAACCCGGCTGTTGCAAGCCGCAGTCAAGCGCTTTACCACTTAGCTACCGGGCCAAATTTGTTGTCATTGATAAATGAAAAGTAACGCAGTTGAATGAAATGGAAGCCAAAGATGAAATTAAACTGAAATTTACACTTAGAGAAATGGGACGATTATTAAGGGTTTGTCATAAAAGGAAATAGGAGTTGCTGAGATACAAATAGCTGGCCTATGAATGAATTCACTGAAGAAGAATTGCATGAAAGCTATAAGGAACTAACTGAAGTACAGTTGATTTGGACAATGGAAGCTCATTTGACTTCAATATCGCTGCTCCAATATGGATGCAAGAAAAGTAATTTGATGAAATACTTAACCATCATATTCTGCGATTAATATACTAGTTAGGAAATGCGGGATGTGACTAACTTAAATAGAAGTTGTAGGTGGAACAAGTCTGTAGTATTTCTTAGCCACAGACATAATGAAAGTAATGAAATTTGATTTTTAATAAATTTGTCATTTAAATAATTATTAGGTTGACAAAATTCTTTCCCTTGTTCAAACTCCATAGCGATCGTGATGTGAAACTCTGAATTTTGACCACAAATTGTAAAAATTGTATATATAATTATTTCTAAATACCTGAAAGAAATAAGGTGATATTTAACAGAAAGGTGCATATAGATACCTTCGGAAAGCACCTTAGACTTCCAATAGGCTCTAAACAGAATTTCAAAGAAAATCAATTTCTATTAAAAAAATAATCAATCTAGAGATAATAGATTTTACAATAAAATAGATTCTACAGTTCCAGATCAAAATGAGAACACGAAGTTTTTAAGTTTTGTTTGAGAACAAAAATTGTTACTTGTTGCACTATTTTTTTGAATACTATCGCAATTCTTTGAGATTCCGTAATAATTTTGTAAATTTTGTTGATGTTATTATTTTATTATAATTGTTTCCTTATTTGTAAGTCTTTAAATTTTCAGTTGTACTTGGATTACAGCAAAAGGAATAACTGCTTAAAAAGACAAACATTTGAAAATGTATAACTATCATATTGCAATGATGTTGATTTTCTTTATCATTTGAAAACTAAGAAAAATCCTTATTCCAAAAGATTTAAATAGTATGTAATTGTTTAGTAACAAATGCATGGCTTTTATTTCAGTAACACCCAAGATTATCCCATTTTCCTTTCAAGACACGAATGTAGTTGAAGGTGTTTTGGCTCGAGTTTCGTGTGTTGTTTATCAAGGAGATCTTCCCATTACTATTCAATGGTTGAAAGATGGTCATCCAATGCCTGCTTCTTTGGCCATTGCTGTACGTGTCATTGATGATTATTCCAGTATTCTGACCATTGAAAGTGTCCAAGTGAAACACTCTGGCAACTATACATGTGTTGCAGCCAATGCAGCTGACACAATAACACACTCAGCTCAGCTAATTGTCAATGGTAATTTCTCTTCTTCATTGTGTTAATAATCAATCTTATCTTTGGTTTTACAGTGCCTCCTAAAATAGTGCCATTCACATTCCAAGAGGGTAGCATATTAGCTGGAACATTAGTTCGTGTGTCGTGTGTTGTCAGTAGAGGAGATTTACCTTTAACTATCACTTGGTTAAAAGATAATCAACCAATTCCCAATGAGCTGTCAATAAATGTTCGAGATTTTGATGAATACTCCAGTGTTCTTTCGATTGATCCAGTTCGAGCTGAACACAGTGGGAATTACACATGTATTGCCAGAAACCATGCAGGAACTGTTTCATATGCCACAACGTTAATAGTTCATGGTAATTTTAATAAGTTTCGATTGTTTCGTTTGTTTGTTTTTGAAAATATTTATAAAATCCAATAAATGATCAAAGTATTATTAGGAATACATATTATTAATAAAATTATAGAAGCATACATGATAACTTTTGTTAATTATTTTAACATCTTACTATGAGAAGATGCAAAGATTATTATTTATGTAATTACTAATTATATGATAGATGTTAATATGAGTAGCTACATTCTTTATGTACGGCCTTCATTTGTAAGGTCGTAACATTACAATATAAATAAAGTTCGTATATGGCTAATTAATACCCTGTTAGCAGTTGGTGGTTGTATGATAATGGAAAGAATTGACCTAACATAGAAAGTTATGGAGTAGTTCGAAGAAATCAAGTTGTCTTAAGTAATTTTATCAAAACAAAGTTATTTTTTATTATATTAAGGTTATGTGGAAAGCATATGTAAATTTCTTGTTTGCTCGAGTGATATGTTAAATTATTAATCGCTTATTCCTTTGTTTTTTATTTTTGATTGGCTTTGCGATGTATTGCCAGAAACCATGCAGAAACTACATCATATACCATTTCATTATTAATTCATGGTAATTTTAATATTTTTGTGAGGGTTATGTCTAAAATTATATGACCTAGTAATTATTAAAAATATAAATTTATAGTAAATTTAAGCTATTAAATATAATCTGAATCGAAATTATTGGGATATATTGAACTATTTGAAAAATACCACACTATTCCTAAGTTCCTTTTGTAGTTAATATTTTTTGATACTTTAAAATAAAGCTCGTTCTGACACCGAATGAATATCTACAAAAATAAAATTGTAAGAATTAGATCTAAGTTGTTTTAATGTGATTAACAGAATAAATCACAATACAGATTCATCAATGATTTAAGTTTTTTATAAATTAAATTAAAAAAAAGAGTAAATTTGCGTCTTAATACAACATTTCAGTGAAAGATATCCTATTACATTAAAATAGATGCATCAAATATTAGCTGAACCATTTTCGTCACACTCTAATTAATCTTTTTCCGCTAGTATTGCTTTGTAATTTTCGATTTTACCATCTACTGAAATCTCGTAACTTTTGTGTCAACTTATTTTAACTAAATCTTTTTTCTTGGATATTTGTATTCCCATCAGAAAAGAACATTGATAAGTATAATACAGTAGTTAGACGGAAGTTACAATTTTCTTCTAAATTTAGTTAGTAATGGAATAAGAAAAGGGTAAAATCCAATTCTTAAGACTGAAGAAAAACGGCAATTAAACCTTTACATAATCGCAATAGATGAAAACTTATCTGAGATTGCTAATGCTATATCTAGACCTTTCCAATTAGCTTTGTATAATTTTGGTAAAAATATGATTTCTTTGGAAAGAAGCTTGGTTTAGAAACCAACGTTATACTGTTTTAAAAATATGTTTAGTTGCTCCTCTGTAAGCTCTTATGACATTCACAGATAAAAGAGCATGGTTAAAAAAAATGCCAATGTTATCATGAACTTTCCATATGTCGAACTACTATTTATTGTTAGCTTTATTTGTTTGGTTTCTTATGTAATCATCGATTTCAGTTCCTCCAAAATGGACATTGGAACCTCAAGATACGATTACAAGAAATGGAGAAGATGTATTTATCCATTGCAAAGCAGAAGGTTTGCCAACTCCAACAATCACCTGGATGAGAACTGAAGGTAAATTATGTTACAAAAGCTATGATGAATTTGTCTCCTAACAAGATTATCAATTCTGAAATTAGTTTACTTATTTTTATGAAATTCAGAGAGAAAGTAGTAAGATACATTTATATTGAAGTACGATTATAACAGAAAGAAGTAAAATAGTTTAATAATTTCCTTAGGAAAGAGAGGTACACCAAAGTTAATCTCTGAAAGACAGGATATGTCAGTTTATCCAAATGGAACTCTGTACATAAAACATGTGAGCAAATCAATTGAAGGACACTATTTCTGCACTGCTGAGAATAATGTTGGAAAACCTATCAGTAAATCTATCTTCTTATCTGTTATTGGTAAGTTCTAATTAAATATTTTTAATTGTAAGTTAACAATTTTATTTTTTGTTATTAAGAATCAAGATCAAGCATACGCATGTTGTACCACAACAGTTTAACATTAAAAAATGTATTTGTACAGAATATGTTTTTTTTCTTTTGGGGTTCGGATTTAAAGGCTATTCTTTTCGTAACATTAATATGCTTGTCGTCCCTTTCTCATTAATCTGATACTTTTGCTTTCAATTATATATTATAATCATCTAGTCCTAATTCCACTTACAGCTCCTCCTGAAATTCAACTGTCGTCACAATATATAACAGCAAAGAAAGGAGACAATGTGACACTGACTTGTTCATGTCTGGGAAACCTCCCAATTGAATTTAAATGGAAAATTGGTAGTCAAGAAATTCAAGTACACAAAGACCAAAGGTAAGATTATAATTGTTAGTGACGTTTGATGCATTAATATGAAAGCCCAAATAAAATGTCATCTCTAGTTTTGAGAACAATTTTGTTCAAGAAAATCTTTTTCTGAACAAATTCTCTAAATGCATCCAAGTCAATATAATTGTTGTACGTTATAGCCTTTTTTTGTGAGTTGTTATTATTGTGCTAACAGTCAAGAGTACAAGAGTATGTTGTCAGAACCAACATTATTATTATATGAAAACATGTTAAAAGAAACTAACAAGATCAAACTTGAACCATAACTAATTAGAGAATCAACTTATATAATTGGCTAAGTTCGTCTGTCTGTCTGTCCGTAACTCGATATAATTTTGTTACCACTGCACCGATTTTAATGAAATTTGGCATACTTACTCAGTTTTTTACGCTGATTTTGAAACTCAAAACCATTTTTGCCGTAGAAGCTTCGTTCACAAGTTAGCGCAGTATTTAGGTTATGCAAAGGTCTGTTTGTAACTCGATATAATTAACATACCACTGCACCGATTTTAATGAAATTTGGCATACTTACTCAGTTTTTTACGCTGATTTTGAAACTCAAAACCATTTTT
>JAFIDM010091988.1:0-11157 GCA_023159025.1 Thereuonema tuberculata
TATTAGTGTTGACTATTCGAAAATGTTTCTTACACTGATATCTGTGTGTGTTTTTATAAAACAAAAAACAGATATATATGTCATGGATCTGTTTCCCCAATGCAAGTCTTATCACAAGAATTGTGTTGACAAGACAAGAAAAAAAAAATACGTTTTAATAAGCAAAATCAGAGTACAGTAGAATCCCGAAAACACGGTCTAATGTGGACCCAAGGATGGGCGAGTTTGTGACACTGCCGGGTTATCGGGAAAGGTGTAAAAAAAGAATAAGTTCGTCATAAAATACTTTTATTTGTTGCTTGAGAATACAACAGTTTACAAAGAATACTATAACTCAAACTTAAACAGTCCAAATAAACTTAAGAAAATATCTAATACATGAACTGTATATAAATGTAGCTTGTAACGGGTTTGCGCACGGGTTTTTTCCGCCCTGCCAGGGAGTTTTCCGGATTGCCGGGTTATCGAGTGCCGAGTTTTCGGGACTCTACTGTAAATAAAAAAAATAAGCAACGAATTAAAACAAAACGAAAAAAAAAAAATACAGCTTAACAAGAAGAAAGGGACTAACCCTAAATTTATTGTTAAATTAAATTACGTAGCCGAGACTTCCACTCGAGAATACACCTCTATTTTACTGGTCAGTTATCATGAAAAATTATGGATTAAAATAATTGTTTTAGCTTTCCTAATTCGAATGGATAAATTACATGAAATTCAAAGAGATCAAAAATACTGGAAAGTTGTTGTGATTTTCTCTGCTGATTAAAAACTTGTACACGTCTATACATATAATTAGAAGATGATTTTTTTTTTAAACAAACAAAAAAAAAGGGCAATTTTCTTTTTTATCAATTTGACATAGTTAAGTAAGCAATAGCTGAGTATAATTGTCATTTAAGATTGACTTAAGTAGCAAAACTCAGGTAAGAAAGGCTATTTATAGAAGTTTGACTGCACCAAGGTTACTGTTCGGGGCCCCATATGCGTTTCTTTGGAATCGTTAAGACTCATTGACCACGGAGACGAAGCACCGTTTCTTTTCTTTTCTTGATTTTTACTGGTTGACCACAACCATTGACACTGTCTTCGCACGCCACCACGTATCCAGGCAAGTACATTTGAAGCTCCACGGGCGATGATACGACAAACTTACTGACACGGCGAATGCTGCACTGAAATCAGGAACGTCCGACATCGTTTATCTACGGCTTGTGTCCCTCAGTACCCTATGGCCACTGCTATTTTAATCCTTCTTGCATTGCCAAAGTTTTTACTGCGTTCTTCCAAGACCCGCGCTCAACATTAATTCTTATCTTAAGTAATGAAGAACTCTTAGGGATAGTTGCTGTGACGTCACACAAATTAACAGAAAATAGTCAATCATTAAATGAGTCTAATTAGTGACATAGGACAAAGAATTGACAAGTTGACCGCCGTGGGGAAATAGCAAAACACCAGTTTATGAGAATAAGAATAAATAAAATTCTCACGGGAACAAAATAGATGAAAATCGAAAAACGGATGAAAACATGAAAATTGGATTATGAATACAAATAAGATTTAACGAGGAGACAATAAGAAACATTAAAAAAATCAGCTAAAATATGGCGTATTTTAGAACAGCAAACGAGTCACGAAAGAAAAAAAAAATAAAATAAAATCGTAACAACGCAAACATTTACACATCAACATATTTTCATCTCTCAAAAAAACTTTAATATCCGTGATATTTCGTACTCTTTTATCAAGAGCACTTCTTAAGACGGTTAGGGATAGGCTTCATAAACGTACCAGGTGGCCATAATTAAAGAGAAGGTGTTAAGAGCCCAATTACCAAAAACCTATTAGGCCAAACTCCAACAAATTTGGTGTGAACACTATTTAGACCATTGGGTTTTGATTTCTAAAGAAAAAAAATTAGTTCAAAAATTTGACACCAGGGGATAAATGGCGCTGGCAGCATGGAAATATGCAGATTGCAGTGAACTCACAAAATGATGTACTGTAGTTGCATTGGGGTTCATCGATGTTAAACCTTCGCTAAGCTAAATTTACATGATTGGGCTTTGCTGGTGAAACTACTATTTTATCAAAAAACAACATTACTTCTGTCACACTTCGGCAGAAGGAGGTTGAAGAATTTAAGGAAAGGCCCAATGACAATCACAAATGCGAAAACAATTTTGCGATTTGAAAATTCTATCGTTACAAGTGCTGCCAGGACAAAGACACAAACCAATATCAAACTAACCACTTGAAACAGTTGCAACTGCTGCACTGGAACTGAACGATGCACATGTGTCCAGCAGTGCAAGGGCAATATCCAAGCAATTTGATATGCCATACGCAACGATGTGGAAAATTATGCTTAAACTGCTGAAGTTTTTCCCGTAAAAGATCAGCCACACTCAACAACTGCTTCGAGGAGATGCAGATGCTTGTCTGAACTTTTCTCTGATGTTCCTAGCTCGAATGGAAGTCGAGATGGCCTTGGAACATCCTATGGAGTGATGATGCACATTTTCATCACATTGTAAATGCAGATTTTCGCATTTGAGCATTGAAGAATCCTCATGTCTCTCAGCAGATTCCACTCATCAAAAGTCAGTGTGGTGTGGCTTTACTGCTTTGTTCATCATTGGTCTGTTCTTTTTTGAAGAAATAACACCAAATGGTTCTGCGACTTGCTCCATCAATGCTGTGAGGTATCAACAAATGCTGCTTGATTTTGTTATTCCACAACTTCAACAGCATGGATGCCTCAGGTCCACCATAGGATGGAGCACCCCATCACATCAGATTGGGTGTATAACAAGTCTTATGGCATCATTTCGCAGGAGACAGAATAATTAGTCGAGCGTTTCCTATGAGTTGGCCAGCCCATTCACCCGATCTCACTCCCTCTGACTTTTGGTTATGGGGATATTTGAAAAGCTTTGTATGTAAAGGAGGCGTGGATAACTTAGTAATGCTAAAGGACCAAATATTGCTGTACATGAGGCAAATCACTGGAGATCTGTTGCGTTCTGCTGTAGGAAATGCTGTTCACAGAATGCAGTTATTGGAATAGTTGCAAGGAAAACATATTGAACCACATCTGTAAATGATGCCAAATAAAAATTACTACTGATTGTAAACTTTTATTTATTTATTACACCCAATTTTCTCTCCACTTGTAGCGTCCAGTGCCATTTCTTTCCTTGGTGGCAAAATTTTGAACTAATTTTTTTTCATTTTAAGCTTGAAGAAGAGGAGACGATTTCTCTTCGAAAATTTGCGTTTTAATAAATGTATATATATATTTTATTACATTTATTTATGTTGAGTATGTTGATGCTTAATATTAAGACTTCCAAAAGAGAGGAAATTAGAAAGAAGTATGGTGTAAGCACTAATTTTTTTTTACTTTAGAAATCAAAACCCCATGGTCTAAATAGATTTCACACCAAATTTGGTGGAGTTTGGCCCAATAGATTTTTGGTAATTGGGCTCTAAACACCTCTTTAATTATGGTCACCCAGTATTAATAGTGGATTAAAATGAAGTTATATATACACTGGTTTTCAAAAGTTTAATAACAAACAATAAATTGAGGGGGAAAATGTTTAATGAATCAGTATGAAATTTAGAGGGTGAGTCTGTGATAAAGCCCAATACTAACTGATAGAATAGAGAATTTTGTTGAAAATGTCATGAAACATGCAGCTTAAAACTATTGATAGCCACCATTTGCATGGAACAGTTCAATAATGATATTTTGTTAATAGGTATTTGATGTCCTTGGGCTGAAATATATGCTCCACATGATGATTCATGCTGCTAATAAGACTGTCTATGAGCTTTGGAAGATTAATGACCATTCTTGTAAAAAAATTTGACAGATCGTTGAGGTTAGAGGGAGATTTATTGAAACCTGTAATCAATCTTCCTAAAATGTCCCAAACATGCTCTTTCAAGTTTAGGTGAGATAGATGATCATTTCATACAAATGATTGTTGCTCTTTTTAGATATTTTTCAACCAGAGAATTGGGCATTATTGTCTATCAACATGAAATTAGAACACATGGCTGGGAGAAATGGAAGAACATATTGGTCTAAGATGTCAATGCAATATCTGACAGTTGTTAGGGTACCATCTGGGAAGATGGGAAGATTCGTACAATTGTTGATTGTTATTCCAGCCCACACCATCGTACATTACTGCCATACTCTCTATCCTGGATGCTAGTGCAATGGTATCAAGCTTCAGGCTCAATCCATCAAGGCTCGTAAAGAATCTCTTTGGAAACTGAAACATGGCTCATCAGTGAACAGCACATTGCCACATGTCTTAAATCCAATGTAGTCTTGAGATCATTCAATCAAGCCTGTATTTGTGAGGACGTTAAAAGGACACAAACAGTTGGTTTCCTTGCATAAAAATGACCTTGATGAAGCCTTTGGGATGCAGTTTGCTAGGATACTGCCAGTTCTACGAAAGCAGAGAGATCTGTAGTCAGCTGCTGTGCTTTGTATGTCCGATGACATCTTGTAGTTAGAAGCAGGTAACAGTCTTTCTTCATGGATGTGGTCCTCAGATGTCCAGGAACAGATCTTTGGGAAACTGGTAGAGTCTGTTCGATATTGATTTGAAAGGTAGCTCAGGATGCAACAACTGAGATTTAACTATGTCCAGCCCAAGTCATCTTACTGTTATCCATCTCATTTCTTTATGTAAATGATATCTTCTATTAATTTTTTAAAAAAAATGGCAGTCTCGCCTTCTGTCAAATAAGACACAAATGCAAAATGAAGTGGTTGCAGAAATGAGCTAGCTTATATATATTGAACAGGTTAGTGTGAAACTGTTTTTTTTCTACAAACTTCGTTTGCAGACTTGACATCTGCGTAGATTATGCAACTTTATATAACTTTCATGGTTTCGTTTCAGTTACTTCAATGCATATATACATATCTGCATTTGTTGCTTAAATTTTGAGAACCAGTACATATAACCTCTCTATAAACAGAGTGGCTCATGACTGATGTCGCTAATGAAGGTTTAATATTACGGTGACCAACCGTCCTCCTTTTTGAAGCTCTGTCCTCCCTTGAGAAGTGTCCTCCTTTTTGATGTTTGAAGAGTAATATGTCCTCCTTTTTGATATGTGAAGTTTAAAACCTTTTTTTTTTTTCTTGGTTGAAGAAATGGGTTTACAGTTTTTTTTTTGGTTGAACAGATAGGTTTATACCCCTGAAACCATTGATAACATTTTTTTTTTCTTCAAATTATTTGCGTCCTCCTTTTCATTTTAGAAAAAATGGTCACCTTATTAATAAGGATAAGAAGCCATTATGATAGAAACCTGGCATTTGATGGGGCTTTGGGGGAGTTACTACCATATTAAATGAATTAAGTTGCAACAACGGGAAAAATTTTCATCTCTTCTGGGAGTGGCAAATGAAAAAGTGGGCCTATACTTCCACAGTTTCATCTGAAAATTACTATATTTACTTGCATAATATTTGGATTTTATTTGTTTTTCCACATAATTCCTCCCTATGTTTAAGAAAGCTTATATCTTTTAATCTTGCTATTTCACCTACTTTAAAATATTCCAGCCTTCTGACCTGGGTAATTCTTGTCCCAACACATTATTGTTGCACATTAGTAATAGTGATTGGGTCAATCCATACTAAACGGTCCAGAAAACATTAAATTGGTTGCTCGACCATTTTAAAAAACATTGATTTTTTTTTACTGTTGTTACTCCTAAGCTTAAGTACTTCAGCATTATTTTTTTTTGTTTATTTGACTTCGTTTAAAAATGGCGTCCATTGTTGTGTTATGGTTTCCAGCATTTTTGGCCTTTGCAGACTGTTGCGGTAAATTTGATAACTCAGCTAAAAAAAATGATAGAAAGCCACGGTAAAAAAACATTATTTTCAGCACATTTCAAGCTACATTTTATGCCCTATACATTTTTACCATATTTCTAATGCAAATGGCTGAAATTTAGAACCGAAACTGATATTCACTTTTGAACAAAAATCAAAGTTCCGGTTTTTTTTTTTAGTAGGAAGGAATAAAATATCAAAACTATAAAAATTTTTGAGAAACGATATACATCCAAAGGTTTAGCAAAAAAAATTTCAGGGTTAAACCGTCGAATCCGGCACAAGCCATTCAGAATCTTCGTAATGATACAGCTATGTTTCCGAGGAGCGACACCCAGATATTTGGGTTGTCTGCGGGTAAATGTGATTTCGTGGCGAAGTTACATAAGATAAGCGAAATTAGGTGTATTTTATAGTTTTTCGCCTTTGAAATCTGGTTTAATGGTGGTTGCCCCTTTTAGCAAGAGTTGGTCGGTTCTGAAAATACTGTAGTTCGAAGACGGCCATCTTGACGTTGAGTTGAACGTAGGCGTGTGCCGGATTCTCCGTTTTAACCAATTTCAGCTCTGTTACTGGCTTCCTAATTTAGTTATAGCTCTTGAAAAATGCTCGTTTTTCATTTTTTTCAAAGTTTGAGCCCCAATATCTCTGATGGGGGACTTAATAAAAATTTGATATTTACAGTATAAAGAGAACTTTATAAGAGCTATCTGTGAAAAAAATTTTAAGTTTGATATTTGAGTTAGAAACATAGCTTGAAATGTGCTGAAAATAATGTTTTTTACCGCGGCTTTCTATAATTTTTTTTTAGCTGAGTTATCAAATTTACCGCAACTGTCTGCAAAGGCCAAAAATGCCGGAAACCATAACACAACAATGGACGCCATTTTTAAACGAAGTCAAATAAAAAAAATAAAAAAAATAATGCCTGTTCTGAAGTACTTAAGCATAGGGGTAACAACAGTAAAAAAAATCAATTTTTTTTAAAATGGTCGAGCAACCAGTTGGTATGGATTGACCCGATTAGCTATTGACTATTCTGCTACAATGAATTCACATCACTTTCTGGACATTTTTGATGTGTTTTACTCTTCTATAAGGAATTTTACTGTCAGGAATTGAGTTCCAACAGGCAAGTATTTGTTGAAAATAGAAAAAAAAAAATACCCACCATTGAAGTTGATATCCTGGGAACAAAATGTGAAGGTGATGGAACTTAAATTAATACACAGAATTAATTAATTAAAATCTTATTTTCCTTTCATTTGTAGGAAGACAATCACGAAGGTTTTTGACACAATTAATATGTATTCATGCATAAGAATCATCTTAGTGGAAATATTTTATTTAAAAGTATGATTAGTCCTTATAATTTCATGTTCATGGCATTTATCCAATGAAATTTAGAGATAAAAGGGGAAATTAAGCAAGTAGATACAATAGTTTTTGAAAAAAAAATTCAATTCCAGAGTGCCGATTAAGAACATGATAAATGAAAAACCTCTACCTTTAATTTATAAGATACGGTAAAAATAGTTACCCTTATGAAAATACTGTTGCCTACCTTTAAAAATTATTTAATTTATTTCACTGGGAATCTTACATAAATTTTGAATAATAATGTTCACTTGCAAAAAACTTCAATTAAGATATCATGTCTATCAAAAGGGTACCGTAATCTCCCAGTGGTTGACTCTTGATGAGAACTCGGGCATTTGAGGAGACATGTACTCCACATACTTTGTAATTTCTGCATTGACCATTCTGGTCAATGGTCCTGAACATATGGAGGTAAACAAATTGTTTAAGGAAAGAAATCGCAGAGTGGGCTAAATCCACCACAAAATCCAAAGTGATTATACTTCCCTCAGTATAATCATTAGTGCAATGCTCTTGCACTAATTGAGGGAGCATTGTGCTGTATGAACTATAACTTTTCGGCTTGTGACATATTTGGTAAAAGGTTCCTCAGCATCTGCAAATACAATTCTCAAGTGTCACTGATGTTTCAAGAAATAGGACCAAGAGTGTGTGTAGCAGTCCTACTGCAAAACACCACTACATCTCACTGGACCAATGGATGCTCTAGCCTCACATTAGGGATCGAGTCACATCAGTAAGACACGACACCAGTTCAAGAAAACTTTGCTTCAACATGAAAAGAATCGTGGGATATTTCATTTATTATTTTTTTTTTTCACTATGGCAGTTGCAGAAATGAACTCTTATCATCCGAATTTGCTTCCTTCAACTCCTCTACTTTGTTCATTTGTAAGTTTTAATGTCAACTTTCATTATGATACACTGCAAAATTGAACAAGGTGTTCAAGCTCTAAGCTGTGGTGTTTCAGAGATCTGTCTTGATGAACCTAACAGAAAAACCATCACCTTATTCTGATTGTCAGGAACATTTACCAGCTGCTTGTCTTCCAAGACCCTTTTCATAATGACAAGATGGCTTTTTTTTTTTCAAGACAATTTTTAGTTATAACTGTAGTTTAATCCAAGTTTCAATCGTAATACATCTGCTTCTGTTTTTAGTGATTTTTTTTTTCTTCAATGTAAATTTTAACATTATCTTCAGGATGAAGTTACTTAAAATTTGATGGCATTGTTAATCAATATTTTAAAAACTTATATGTTGACCAATTTTCCACTGCTTTGTTTATAAGCTACCAGCTGTTTGGAGGAAAAAAGAAAATCGACATTAGATGGCAAAAATTTGTGTAATAAATTGAAAAAAAAACCACCAATTCTGGAAATGAGTCGTTTAAAATGTAAGGATATACCAGGCTTAGGGATTGAAATTACATTTTTAATCATCAAATTCTCATTCTGACCCTCCAAAATCTTTTAAAAACAGAATCTTGCAGCTGATTTTTTTTCCCTCTCATTTTAGAGATGGCTTAAGGATTAAAATGAGAAATCTTTGATTATATTTGTATTAGCAGTTAGCACCCTCAATCATCCCTAAAAACAAATTTTTCTTGACATTTTTTTTTTCCCACAACACAGAAACTCGGTAAAAGCTTGCCCACTTTTTCAGTTATCTCCCTCAGAAAGAGTAAAAAAAAAAATCTCCATTGCTGCAAGGTTAGGATCTCCATTAAATCTCAGATTTCTGCCATAATGGCTTCCTATTCTAATTAGACATAACTTTAGTTATACAAGTTACGAGCCAGTATATATATAGATCGGATCTAGAAAATTAAATTATTATTTTTTTTTCCCTGTAATGCTTTTCATTTTATTTTCATCTATAATTTGCCTCGATGCCGACACCCCTTTTGTCCTCTCGACGGAACCCCCTTAAGACAACTGGGATGTCAAAACTGTAATTAATATGTACTGTTGTAAATAATTTTTTTTTGTAGGCAATAAATATTATTATTATTATTATTAAATGTAAAATACTGTAATAAATGTGGATTTTCACCTTTAATTTCCCCCCTTTTAAAATTGGACACCAACAGATAAATTTGGATGGAAATTCAGTGAGGTCATATTTATAAGGGCCAGTCAAAATTTTGCCAGGGATCTTGTTTTGTTTTTTGCGGAGCAGTGTGATTTTGGGGAAAAATTTATCATACCCCTCACCTAGGAAACTATTTGCCAAATTAGTAAACTACTTTATCCTTTTTCAATGGTTACGACTCATGTTCCAATTCAAATCTAATGAAACTTGCAAATCAAAATGACACTGAGTGCATAGTCTGCACAAGCCACTTTGAAAACAACACTGACAAACAAAACTGTTCCTTAACATGGCGTATCCCAAATTTGATTTTAAAGTGTAGTGGTTTTAATCTCTGATTATCAAAGTGATAATGATATTTATTGCAGAAAATTAAACGCTTTTTAATCACAATTAAGCAAATTTGTTTAAGGTTTAGTATTCATTAATGTTGAGCTGCTTTCCACCAGCTCTCAATTCCTGTGCTATGGAGAACTACAAAGGATTCTATGGATTCTCCATAGGTGTTTAGTTCGGTTAAATGATAAAAGATGGAAAATCCATTACTCCAAATTCTGTTAAAAATTATCTGTATAAACTGTTTGGCAGTGTTATCAGAGGTTTCGTCTTGTCGTAGCAGTCAAACTGGACCACCCAGCATTTCTCCAAATGGTGAAGATACATATCTAACATTAATGAACACTTACCCTTCATGCCCTTCCATGATATTACTCTCGCAGACATACAGACAGCACTAAAACATGCGCACAACTGGAAGGCTCCTGGTGCAGACGGCATTCAGAACTTCTGGATCAAGAGATTCACGTCCCTGCATGGGAAGCTACCTGTTGCACTCACTGACATAATCCAACACCCAGAACATATGCCTCTTTTCCTCACACTGGGTGTCACTTACCTACAGAGCAAGAACACTGAAACAGCACACCCTGCAAATTACCGTCCAATCACTTGCCTCCCCACACTTTACAAACTCCTCACCTCCTGCCTTACAGACAAAATTTCCACACACATCGAGACACATAACATTCTTTCCGAACAGCAGAAGAGCTGTCGCAGAAATTCCCAGGGTTGTAAGGAGCAACTCCTTATTGACTCTGTAATCCTGCGCCAGGCGCGCGCGTACATCGACTACAAGAAGGCATTTGACTCAGTCCCCCATTCCTGGCTTTTACACACTCTTCAACTCTACAAAGTACACCCCAAGATCACGGCATTCTTGGATGCCACGATGAAGAGTTGGAACACAACATTACACCTACGCACCTCCAACACCTCCATCACTACAGTCCCCATTCTCATAAGGACAGGTATTTTCCAGGGAGATTCCTTGAGTCCTCTTTGGTTCTGCCTCGCCTTGAATCCATTAAGCCACATGCTAAACAACACAAAACACGGTTATAGGCTTACCTCAGGCACTCTGACACCATACAAAATCACACACTTACTCTACATGGATGATATTAAACTCTACGCCACAAACAACGCACAACTTACTAATTTACTACAAGTCACAACACAGTTCACCAAAGACATTGGGATGGAATTTGGAATCGACAAATGCCGCAAGCTACATATAACTCGCGGGAAGACTACGAATTTGGAGGGTTTTGAATTGGACCATGGGTTGGCCATCCAATTCATGGAAGAGGGAGAGACCTACAAGTACCTGGGCTTCCAGCCAGCGCGCGTCATTGACAACGCAAACATCAAAAATGCACTCAAGAAAACATACTGCGCTTGCGTTCACAACATCTTCAAAACACAACTCAATGCCAGAAATAAAATTAAAGCCATTAACACT
>JAFIDM010091989.1:0-11157 GCA_023159025.1 Thereuonema tuberculata
TGTTAACCTCTTTCGCCTAGGGGGTATTCCATACCCCCATCCCGATAGGAGTCCCCCTGGTCGACACCCCCTACATAAGATCTTTGGTTCAATGTTTGCCCCCTCCCCAATCAAAATGCTGAAATAATACCCGGTATTACAATTGACTGTTTCTCGTTAGTAACGCAAAGCACACTGTAATAATAGTGGTATGCATTACCGTCAATTTATCTCTTAGTTTTCCAGATCTGTCTGTGCGCAACGCACTTCCGTAATTCTCTTTCTCTTGTGTTTGAAAAAAAATATTTTAATTTTCTGTGAAAGTAGAAATAATTTCTGAAACGTTGCGACGGGAATCGAACCTGATCCGAAGTCAGATGTCTTATCCATTAGGCCACGGGACTACATTCTTTTTTTGTTTTTGCTTGGGGGGGCCGTTACTGTTTAAATATATCTTATCACTTCATTGGTGTGACGCAATGAGAGAAGAGCCAGAGAAAAAAAAAATAACTTACTAATTTTTAGCCTACTAGATTAAAATTTAAATTTCAATGTTCATTTTTTTTAGCCTACTACAAGCGCCGGCCAGATCAAGCACTTCCTGCGTTTGAAAAATAATTTTAATTTCCTGTGAAAATAGAAATAATTTTTGCAATGAAACATCTGCGACGGGATTGCGTTGCATTCTGGGAGAACTCAAGAACCGCGGCGGCGATTATAAGCAATACTTGGTCTCATCCATTAATGTTTATAGTAAAAAAAAAAATATTTGAAGGAAAGAAACACTGATTGTTTTTGGTTTTATTAACATTTACGTTTGTGAGTTCTATTAATTTGAGAATTTAAATAGAGGTTTGATGTTGTTTTAAGCTGGGCGAACACACAGCAATATGCGGCAATATTGCTCATTTTTATTGCTGACAACCGTTTCCAGCAATAAAAATGAACAATATTGTCCAATTCAAGAATATTGTTATTGTCGGAAAAAAAGGAACAATTTTAGTTGTCGAGAAATATTGCTGGTGCGTGAGCGAATCACATGAACGCATGAAATCACGTGACAATGGTGACGTAGTAGAAAGGCGGGACTTTGAAAATCGGAAACTCACTCACTCACTCCGACCATTTTTTTTTTTTAGAAAGAAGGCTTAAAATCAGCAAAATGGGTCGGCCCAAAAAAGATAATTCAAACAACAACATTTTGTCAATTGATAATGAAAGAATCTTAATTGATTTCTACCGCGGTAAGGCGTTTAATACTAGATCGATTCTGTACGTTCGTAACAAGTTTAGGCTTAACTGCAGGTACGCTTACACTGGATAGCTCCCATTTTATTCGCAAATAAATTGTATAAATAAAACCGATGTCGTACAATTGCTAGGAATATTGTCCCCAGTGCACCTATGCTCTGTTCGTGTGGTGTGTTTATAAGGCGTTCTTACTGAGTGTGTAATGACTAGGGCTCCCTAGTGAAACACGAAGAGCCGTAACCATCAATATTCAGGGCAATACTCGTTTAGGAAAAACTGTGTGTTCGCGCTTGATATAAACTGGCAATATCAATTAGCAATAAAAATGAGCAATATTGTCCAGCAATATTGCCGCATATTGCTGTGTTCGCCCAGCTTTAGGGCAGATTATTATCTAAAAGATATTAAATTGTATCTTTATGTACATGTATTTCATACTGCCTAATAATTAATTTATACAAAGATAAGACGAATGGGTGATCCCATTATGAGAATGTTTAATTCTTCATTGTTAAGCTAATCTTACAGAAATTATGTAGCTTCAATTTGATAAATATCGGCTTTTAAAAAAGAAGGCGATCTCCCCTCAGTCTCAATCTAAACCAATCAGCGGAATGACTTCATATTTCACTTAAAACCCTTTATAGCCCATGGTATGTTCCCATAGAAGTATAGATTTGATTTTTTGAAATCCAGCTATTTCTAACGCGCATATTAGAATAAAAAAATTTCCAGGTCTCTAGCTCTTCTGGGTTTTGAGTCCATTAGAAGGGACATTAGGTATTTGTGTGAGAAAATATAATATATTTTGAACTTTTATTTTCAGGTGTTTTCTTTCACTTATTAATATTTTTTATTATTAAAACTAGATAAACTTCAATTAATTGTCCTTTGCAAGAGACATTGGGCATTCGAGATTTAGAAACAAGGAAAAATAGTAATTTATTTTCGGAATTACAATACAAATCTTTAAAATCAAAGTAAATTATGAAAAAAAAAGCATTTTACAGTTGTTAGGTATTAGATTGTTGCTTTTGCAGGTGCTGTTGATTAACTGATGGAGGTTATTTCTTCATATGATAGGCTATGAAGCAGTTGATGACCTCAGTCTTGACACAGCGGTGGACATCACATTTTGTGCACCGAAATTTGGTTTTCGACAAACACCCTTCCATCTTACAGCGGCTGGTGTTCTTACGTCCATCAATAATGGGCCAGTGGTTCTTGGTATCATATCACACACACATTCAGGGGGGGGGGGGTAGTTTCTCGACGTCGATATTTCTTTCTGGGTAGGTCCTCGTCGATGGATGTGCTCAGTTCCTTGGGCAACGAAAACACCTTGACGGTGAGTTTCGCAACGGATCAAATATTTGGCGAGGCTAATCTTGAAATTGAGCAGGCCCTTTGAAAAGCCAACGCCCCGGTACAACACCCTTGAGTTGATGATGGCGCAGTCCATCAGGTGCAAGGAAAGACATAAGTACCATTTGCGGGTTTTCAGGAAGGTCCTGTAAAGGGATAAAATCATGTCCGTCAGATCAGTGCCGCCCATGGTCCTGTTGTAGTCCTCTACAAGAAATGGACGATCATACTTGTTGCCATTCTGGTTTTTTTTCGACCTCCTGTTGCACTGCCCGAGTGGAAATACATTCGCATAGTTGATTGCAACAAAGACACTGCGGTTGTCATACCAGTGGCACACGATGACATCACCGCTGGCGTTGGTTCGGTATTCATATGAACCTCTTCCCTGGGCCTGAAGGCGATTCCGTCGCATTGTCCCAATGTCTCTCAGCTTCCTGGACTTCAGGTATACAAAAAGATCCAGGGAACTAAACAAATTGTCAAAGCTGACAATGTGGCCCGGACCGAGATTTTCAGTCAGTCTCACGACAACGCAGGATGGCTTGATTAAGTCACGAGGTGCAGCTGTTGCTGTTTCTGGAAGTCCAGGATCTGGGCCGGACACTACCTCGAAATCATAGATGTATCCAGAGATTCCAGAGCGCATCCAGAACCCACTTGATGGTTTTTTTTGGCATAAATTGCTTATCCTGGTGCCGGCCCTTGAAGGACACCATCATCTCATCAATAGAATTCTCTGTTTCGGGATCTACCGTCTCGAAAAACAACTTTCTCATCAGATTCAGAAGTGGCCGGGTTTTGTAGAGGCGATCGTAGTCTTTCTCACCTTGCTTGGGTTGCACTGTGTTGTCACTGAAGTGCACATGGTACAGGATTTCTACAAATCTGTTGCACAACATGCAGTTGGAGATTTTGGTTTGTGCTGTTCCCTGTGCCCAGTACATGCGCAATGCTGGGAGCTTTACAATAGACATTAGAACAGGCATCCTATGAAATTATAAAGTTCAGCCTTTGAAACTTGATTCACACTGCTGCAGGATTTGGAAACATTCTCCTGCTCAACAAACAGCAACTCTACCAATTCCTCAGTGAAGAGGCGGAAAAACTCGGTGGGGTTTGACACTTTGGAGAGATTTGGAAGTCCCTCTTTCACTGATACTTTGACAGGCTCCACAGGTTGAAAGGTTGGTTCTAGTTCCTTCTTTCTCCACTTCCACTTATTCTGGTGCTCCTGAGCTTTAGTTATTTTATTAGTGGATTGTGTCACATTTGGATTAGATGAAGTCATCGTACCGGAATCAAATTCATCATCTGATGAACTCTCAGAGGCCAAATCTCCCTTGGACGGTATGTCGTCGTCATCTGAATCCTCAGAATTATAAAGATTATCATCGCTTCCATCCAAGATAATGGCTGGATCGATGGCATCCTCCTCTTCATCATCATCATCTTCATGCTTTCGACTAGAGATGGAATCAATTTGTTTACGGTAGAAAGAGCTGAAATGATAGCACAAAAATTTGGTTTCAGTTCAATTCCCAATCCCCTCAAATGGACAATAATTTAAAGGAATGGTTTGGTCAAAAAATGTTGAACAGTACCTCCGAGGCCAATGTCACTAGAAAAAGACAAAAATTTGGACAAAAAGACTGACATATCTGCAATAACAAATGACGTGTCAATGCTGCCATTCTTATGCGAAAGAGAAGCTGACCAGATTTCTGGAACAACATTTTTGCTCAGTGGCAAATACAAGGGGGAGGAAGAATGAAAAAAGGACTCAAACCAACCAAAAAACAAGTCGATCGGTATTGTCCAATCCAAATAAAAAAAAAGGTCTATGGGTGGGGGTGGGGGAAGTGGCACAACTGATAAGTGCAAACCAGTCCCTATAAGCTAGCATCACATCAAAGTTCACTGATCATTCCTAATTTGAGCATTTCCTTCACAAACACATTTCTCTGATGAATTATTTTATCCTGGCATTTATTTAGCTGAAAATAAGTTGTTTTTTTTAATGTTAGTCAGACCTAAACGTATACTTATAAACTGTATACCTGTGGTATAGGTTCTGATACATTAATATGTAATATAATTAGTATAATATTAAAATATATTATTATTAGTAATACATATACAATAATAAAAAAATAGACAATTTTAATATTAAAAATTAAATTATAGTAAAAATTATGTTTCATTTTTACATTGACAACATACAAATTTATAATAAGGGACATTTGGGTATTCCAACAAGTGTCAGGACAACAGGACGTTGAGTCAAAATACCCAGAAGGTCTGGTCAGTTTAGGGAAAGCAGTACCCCAGAGCCCAATGTCCCACGAAAGAGACAAAAAGTTTGAGAGACCATAGCGGCCTAATTTTATCGTTTTCGAGGTCGTGTCCTACATCATTTTGACCAAAAATCTCTCCAAAACAAGAATTTTAAGAAAAAAATGATAGCTGGCTCCCCTAAATTAGTGAAAAACACCATTTTTTATGTCTACTCACGTGGGAAGCGTAAACGTGGGCGCTGCCATCTTTGAAGAGGGTGCTTCGACTGCTGCCCTCTGGAGAAAATATGATGCAACAACTTGTCCTGTGCAGAGAACATTGGGCTTTTAAATGAATCTCTAGCGGCAATCCAAGAAGAGCAAAAAATTGGCGAAAATTGTCCTTTTAAAAGGACGACAGGCTATAAAGGGTAAGAATGTTCGTGGCGATGGAATTTTATTTGACGCATTAAAAAAAAATATTTCTGAATGTGGACGCTAGGGCAATCTACGGCGCTCAATACTGTAGTGAATACAAATGATTCGTCGTCAACAGTGTCAGTATCTTAATACAACGGTTTTCATGCAGGATGGTGCCCCACCTCACATTGCCACCTTTTTCAAGCGGTTGCTTCGGGCTGCTTTTACTGACGACAGAATCAGCAGCAGCAGTTTTCGTACAACTTCGCCAGCACGTTAGGCGGATCTGAACCCCCTGTGACTTTTGACAGTAGGGGCATCTCAAAGACCTTATCTATCGTGAACCTAACCAACTTAGGGGACCTGAAGACCAGCATTACACGCCATATTCACAACATTTTTACCTTCTTGTTGGAAGTCTGTCTTCAGCTGTGGAATGAATCATTTTCCAGCAGATCCATATAAATGGGTCCTGCAATGGAATTCTCGAGGAAGAAAAAGTGGCCGTAAATTTTAAGTTTTGAGAACGCACAGAAAACATTGATTTTTTTAGATCCACGGTAGCATGGGGATTGTTGGTTCCCCGGATTGCACATTATATCTATTTACTTGCCATTCAGGGAAAAAAGCTGCCTCATCACTGAAAACGAGTTCATCATAGAACTCATCCTCTTTCACATGCTCTTGAAATCGTGCACAAAACTCGAAGGATGCACTTTATCACTGGGCAACAATGCTTGCAACAATTGTAAACAGTAAGGCTTTCAATCGTTGCTGTAAGACTTTCCAAATGGTCGATCGTGGAATATTCAATTTTATGCTTGATCTGCGAGTTGATTTTCTTGGGCAACGTACGAAAGTGGACCGTATGCGCTCAACTGTTGGTAAATCAAACTATTAATAGGCAAAAAACGGATGTATGTTCGTTTGTCATCAAAGTGGAGAGTCGGAGAGAGAATATTTTAAAGTGTATTTTTTAAAAAAGAATACTTAAATATAAACAAATTAGTATAAACTTTTGCAACTATTCATATAGTGAATAATAAAGCAAAATGAACTAGAAAATTCTACGCCCCTGTAAGGCATTGTGGGGCACTCTCTCATAGGCTCAATTTGTAGGAGCCTATTATTTTAGAGCAGGAGGTTAATTTATTTCACCAAAAGTGCCAGGAAATCATGTTGATATTAAAAAATCAAGAATCTTATAACGATCGTCTTTGGTCAGCGCTGTGGCGTTATATAAAATTTCACGGGATTTCAAAAATGTGGTATTTGTTTTATTTCCGTGAATATTTCACTGGTTGCAACTAGTTGTTCATACACATTGTAGAATGGAGTTCACTTTGGATGGATGCTTATGGAACTTCGTTTTAAAGTGATGCTGGACCGTTGTGACAGATTCATTTGCGTGGAATTCGACGACAACATACGCTTTTTCATTGTTCGTCGCCATTTTGCACCTGCAGCGCTCTCGTGGTTGGAGGCGGAAACATAATTATGCCTGCCAAGCAATTCAAACAAATCTTTGAGTGATGCTTGTCTTATAACAACAAACTCGGATCAGCAGAGCTCTATGAATGTGGCCATTACAAGGACATGAAACCACTCCAATCATTTGTAGATACCCTGTATTACAGCGCCATATATCGCCCTAGCGGTCACCTTCGGAAGTATTTTTTTTTTTTTTGCGCTAAACAAAATTCTATCGTCACAGACGTTCTCATGTGAAATATGAAGTCGTTCCACTGACTGGTTCTCCAGTTACACATTTGTATATTAAAGTAAAAATTGTTGGACTTTTCAGCAGGGAGCTGGTAATTGTATTTAAATTGACTAATGGCATTTCAAATAAACTACTTGTATAAGAAAAGCAGAAAAATCAAATTATCTTATAGTTATAAATTCATATGCGTAATGTAGTTATTAAAGAATAAGTTCACGAAAATAAATATCTCATTATTAAAATTCAAGGATTACATTCCTTTTGCTTATTTTTTTATTCAGAAGTTCATTGTTTGGAGGAAGTAATATGTTTAAACAATACCATTAATTTTAGAAAACTATAAATAATTCATAAGAGAAAAGAATACGTGCTGATTAAATTCTTTGAAATGTGTCAAAAGCCCAGCATAGAATAAACAACAAATAAATTGCCTTTTTCTGATTCATTTACCGGGGAGGAACAGGTAACAGCTGTTTCGCTATTCTACTAGCTCATCAGACCTGCCCTGCCTCTCCCGATAAAGAACCAGAAAAGGCACAAACCTATGGGAGAACCACCGGCCAAACTGGCAGTGGCTCCCCAAAGGCAAAAAGGCAATAAATAAGTTCCTGTGAGGCCGAGAGGCAACAACAGAAAGCTTCCCTACATCTTGTAGGCGAAAAGAAATTATAAATAATTCACTTTGTGAAAATAAAGAAATATAAATCGAACGAAGACTAACTTTAATGATCAGTGTGAAATTATTATCTGTATCTTGATTATTGCCTAACCCTCTTCAGTTGGATTCGCCCAGTATACACAGCTCAGTGAAGTAGGACAAGATACATAACGGACAAATAGACAAAACAATGACCACTACTTGCCAATAACTTTAAAATGCCATTATTTTTCTTTGAATCATATTTTTATAAGCAAACTTTTTCCGTGAAATCAAAAGATATATCGTATATGCTCCAATAGAGGCCCCCGGCGTTTATTTGCAAAACTAGCCTCGGCTCCCGGCGCTTAATAGAGACCAGCTGCTATTAGAGGCCGGCCGTTATTAACAAAAATCTTCAGAACGCAATATTTTTACACTTAAATTCCGGCTAATATTACAAACAGCTACTTTATTTGAATTTCACATGCTACATAAGACTGTTAAAGATAAATGGCAATGTCTTTCTGTGCCCTTTGCTGCTATTCGTCGTCCGAATCCGCAATGACGGTTTTGTTGTTGTCCAGAACAATACATGGTCTTCAAGTTCGTCACTAACTTTCTTGGTTCCTCCTCCGTCTAACCGCTTTTTGCTTGCAACTTTGTCCACTTTCGCAGACACAAGATTATCATATTGTTTCTTCCACTCTCGGATTCTTTTCGGATCAACAACATAATGATGGGCGGCCGCCTCACCGGAAGTTTCTTTCTCGTATTCCACCTCGTGAATCTTAAAGGCAATGTCAAATGACCATTTCGGCGACATTTTATAAGGCAATGTACCGTAAGGTATTACGCACGATTATAAAGATATGGATGCTTACACTAGTACCGGTAGGCAAATAACAAAGACCCGGCTACTATTTGGCCGTGTCCCCTCTGCAGCCTGGCGCTTATTAGAGACCGGCGACAATAAGAGCCTCGGTGTTTATTGGAGCATATACGGTATATGCATTGTGAAATAAGTAAATGTAACGATATGACAAAACTATACATGCTATTAAAAGCATTAAACATCGGTTATTAACAGACTACAGAGGAAAACGAATGTATCCGATTGCTGCTAATACAAGCGGTCCCCGGGTCACGAATGAGATACGTTCCTGAGAACGTCTTTAGGTCGGATTTGCATGTAACTCGAATCCCTGATGAACAGCGCATATAAGATAATGATAATAATAATAACAATATTATAATGTCTCATATGTGGTAATAATAGTGTAATACTGTAATAATAAGTTATAGAAACTATTGTGCTCTTTCTTTTAACTCAAACAAACGTAACATAAAACAAACTCATATCAACAGTTTATATTGGACAAATTTCAAAAAAAGAGCATTTGTATTTGTAGGAATTATACTTAGGAAAGATCATAAGAGTAAACACAGACTCACAAAATCGACTAAAATAGTAAGACAAAAGTGATGCTGTATGTAAGCGACCGTAATAAACAACGAGATTAGCCGCTAGCTTAACACTCCATCGGGCGCAACCGATCTGCTAGGCACACCTCGAACTCTTTTGTTTCCCCCCTCCCCCCAGCTAAATTTTTTTCGCGAGGTCACCATCCTAGTAGCTTCCGCTTTTCCAATGCTAATAACAATGGCAAGGTCAGTTAGTGATTTTCGTTCTTCATTTCCAGTTGACAGACGAAATGATCGCATAGGCTCATTGCGCCCGATTACGTTGCAGTTTGACAAATAAGTTTTCCCAGTTATTTTTAATACTGTATCACATTGTGTCGTTAGTAATCTCATATTATCAAATATTTCGTAATTATCTATAAAACATCTGGGATGAGCTGAAGAGAATAATTGAGCCAGAAGTCCCGCTCCCAGCACCATCACAGAAGTCCCGCTCCCAGCACCATCACAGAAGTCCAGGCAGCCATGGTAGAGGAGTGGGAAGCCATTCTGCAAGACATAAAGCACAAGTTAATACAGTTGATGCCAAACCGAACGGAAGCCATTACAGGAGCTAGGGGTGGAAACACCAAATACTGATTAGAATAAATTTTGTTTCTTTTTACAATCTTTTTGCTTTTCTTTTTAAGCAAACCTCTTCCATTTCATTGCTCCGTTTTCAACATGTTTTCTGTTCTAGGTCCTATTGTAAAATGTTTTTTGTTACATACCAATTCCTTGTGATATCATTGGAAAGTGTACTTAATATTTTCAAATGATAAATACATAGTCATTCAAAATAATTTAATTTCTGATATCATAGGCAGCAAAAAATATGAATGTTGAGTCAATTTTTTCGCTTGCCAGTAAAGATAGGGCGCAAATTTTATGAATATGCAAATGTAAGAGCTCATAAGAAGTTAAAAAAAAAAAATTGTTCATTCTTTTATGCAGATGATAGCTTCCTAACTACCTGGTCCACTTCTTTACTGGTTGGTTTAGGTGCTTTTAAGGAAGATTAAAAAAAAAACCTGTCAACAAATCTGAAACAACTTGTTTTGTTTGTAACTTTTTAAGGGATATTCCCATTTGGATATACAAAAGATGGAACGCTTATTTTTTTATAATGGAGTCTCACACCTGAAGAGTTTTTTCTTTATATTCAAACACAGTTTTGATTAATCTACTGTTGTAGCTCCATCTTGCCATAGATGGTAAATATTTCTAATCTGTCATTAAGTTTGAGAAAAATGATGCAATGCCAAAATTCATGAAAAATATTTTTCATTGTTTTAATATGTTTTACAAATTTTAAACTTACTCAGATAGTCACATTCTGACTAAGTCATTTGGAAGATCTATGTTACAATTCTTCTAAATCCACTCATTGCATTCACAGGCACAAAGTAGCCCAGCAAATGCTTACTGACTCTTAACACTGGACATGCTGGGAGTCTGGACAGAGATAGTATCTAAGCAATTGAATGAATCCATACAGTGATTGATTTCAAGCAAAATCTACTTCGCTTTTATACAGGAAAAAAAATTGCGAACTTCTTGGTCTAAAGCCAAAATTCACAGTAAAAGTAATGTATGGTACTTCATTTATTTCCAGCTTTACTAAAGAAAGATTTTTTTGTTAAACTAAATTATTTTTTTTAGACTTCTGATAGGAAGCCTTATAATCCTGCCTTGTCCATCTGTCTGTGGACAAGTATCTTAAAATATTATTAGCACAATAATCGCAACAATTGCGCCTTTTGCATTTGCAGCAATCACATTTACAATAATAACGAAATTAAAGCAATAATTCAACATAAATTATGTATCATAAGCTGTTGCGAAGCATTGTGATTGGTTTACTAATCGCTATCCCTACCTTATTATAAATAACAATTCTTTTGTTTTTAAAAATTTTACGTGTCTCTTACACTGCTTGCATGAAGGATTCGCCACTGAAAGTGATGTTACGTGTTGGTTTCGGTAGACACCATCGAATGCTTTCCAAAACAAACCACGATCACGGGATTAAAATGAGATGG
>JAFIDM010091990.1:0-11156 GCA_023159025.1 Thereuonema tuberculata
CTTTGTAAATAAATTCTTCACTAACATCTTTAATATCACAATATTTCATTCTTCTTATCGATGAACTTCTTAAGGTTCCATAAAATGAAGAAAAAAAAACCCTACTCTTTCCTCAACCAAGTACTTTGTATTGACTCGGGAGTATTACTACAATTCTTCTTATTTGCTTCTTGTACCACTCCATTGTGCCAGAAGCGTAAGCATCTTCTAGTATACTTCTTCCCAGGCAGTAGTTAGTTGTTTTAAGCACTACCTCAGTACTTGGCTGTTTAACTACGAAGTTTCTTTCCGACTGTGTTTTCTTGTGGCAGTGTTCGTCTGTTTAATTTCAAATTCACAGGATGACCAAATCATCATTGCAGAAGATAAAGAGGATATTGGTTAAATGTTTCAGAAACTAGTTATGAATATGAACACTGGCGTCTAAATATTTTTATGGAAAAAACAGATCATGTGACTACAGATCCTTTAACTATTACAGAAACTGAAAATGTAAATATAAAAACAGTGGAAGAATACAACTATATCGGTTCTATTATACACCAAGATGTGACTTGTCAAAGGGAGATTAACAGAAGAATTGCAGAGGGCAGAAGAACCATTTCAGTGGTTACCTCAGTTCTCTGGAGTAGCAATATCCTCCCAAGAATGAAGAAATTAATTTTTATTACATTGATAATACAGTGATAATGTTATGTAAATATATTAGTCACCTCTCATAAGCTGTACTGGGACCGCCCCATTCACACAGACAAAACCATACATCGCACTTGTTGGTAAGGTCAACTAACAGATCTATCTCATTGATATTTCAGTGCCTATCAGCAAGAACATGCAGAAAACTCATGTAGACAATATTTGTAAATAATCAACGTAGAACACCAGCTCCGGAAGCAGTGGAGGCAGGACCGAGTACATGTTGTACCCATCATCCTGTCTCTCACTGGTCTGGTGCCTCACACATTGCACCAAAGTCTCAGCACACTACGACTTCACAAAATAAATTATGCACAACTCCAGAAAGCTGTGGTACTCAACACAACATTCGTAGTTAGGAAATTTATGGACAAAACCACACCATCCCTAAGCATTCTTCCACACTTTTTTACACTTGGCAATACGTGCTTTGGTTCTTGACCTACCACGCTGTCTTTGGTGGGTATTCCCAAGGTATGAAATTTTTGCGTAAGTCCCCATGGACCCTATCTCCTCGCGGTGGGGGTGGGAACTACAATAACTTTAGGGTAGGCTAAAGGGTCCAACCTTCTATAATTGAGATCTTGTTCTAATACTGATCATGCTGCATCGGGTGTGGCACAGGATAAAGTCACCCTTATTCGAGGGTTAGACAGAGGCCTTTGTTCGAAAAATATACTACAGTCTCCTGCAGGTGGTGATGGAGAAAGTGGTACGCCATTCACACTCAAACCATCATAACCAGGTTCAGGAACATCTTGACATACTTAAACAAAAACTGAGTGTACTTCTGAAAAGATTGCAAAGATACAAACAATGGACTCTGCGCAAACAACAAAACAACACTTTTCAATACAATGAGAAAAAATTCTACAGATTCCTTACATCTCCCTCCACTACACCTAACACACAATCCCACCAGCGAGGCATTACATGAATACTGGTTGTCTCTGTGATCACACCCCATCCCCCACAATGACAAAGCACCATTGTTCGCAGAGGAACAACAATTTACTCAACACCTACCAAAGATAAATTGTCTTATCTTTCATGCCCTTCCATGATATTACTCTCACAACCATACAGACAGCACTAAAACGTGAACACAACTGGAAGGCTCCTGGTGCCAGGGATGGTCTGGCCTGGTCGGCGAACGCCGACGGCCCCGAGTCCAGGAGGGCCCTCGACGGGGCACTGGGCAGAAGAGAAAGTAAAATTAGTATTTTCATCCTCGAAAGTTTGTCAATCCGCAGTTGTGTGGGCCCCTCGCCAGGTGTTTTGGTTGAATTGTCGTTCTTTTTTTTTTTTGGTTGTTAAAATTGGATTGCCCTGTTTATTTTTTTTGGATGTCAAGTAACTCAAGGGCCCCGCAAAATTCATCTCAGGGCCCCGCACCTTCCTAGCATCATCTCTGCCTCCTCCCCGGAAAATCATATACTGGTTAGTTCACCAGAGAAATGGTAATGCCTTAAAGGGTCCCAAATTTGTTTCCAGCCGAAGGCCCCCAATTATGCCAGACCGCCCCTGCCTGGTGCAGACAGTGTCCAGAACTTCTGGATCAAGACATTCACATCTCTGCATGGGAAACTAGCTCTTACATTCACTGACACAATCCAGCACCCAAAACATCCGCCTCTTTTCCTCACACAGGATGTCATATACAGTGAATCCTCCGTTAACGGACACTCCGAATAGCGGACACCTCTAATTAGCGGACATTATTGCGGGTCCCAGTCCCTTAAAATAGGACATTCCATGTTATCCACTCCGAATAGCGGACAGTTATTTTAACTGTAAAATATTTTTTTTTTGTTTTTTTTTTTGTTTTTTTTCGATTAACATTTTGACAAACGCATCATCGTTGTATTTACATCGGTATCCTATGATTCAATGCACGAATCTGAGGCCCTTTTTTTCACTGCAGTTGCTTTGTAAATATCAATCCCTCGTAAAGCTATCCTATAAACGTGTTGATTAAATTTAGTTGATTAAATTTAGCGAATTAAAATGGCGTCAAAAAGGAAGGAGATTGGCACTGAAAGAAAAAATTGATGTTCTTCAAGTTGCTGAAAAAGAAAAGCTGAGTGTCCGTTGTCTTGCTGAACGTTTTAAAGTTGGAAAAAGTCAGATACGTGAACTTTTGAAGGACAAAGATGAGATTAGAAAAATGTGGATGGTGAATTCAAACGAAAATTCGAAGAATTTGAAGTTTCTTAAAACTGAAACAAGCAAAATCGACGAAATGATGATAAAATGGTTCCGCTTTGCTCGTGCAAAGAACATTCCTATAAGCGGTGTTTTCCTTCAAGAAAAAGCCAGAGAAGTCGGTCAAACTTTAGGATTGGACACGTTTAAGGCATCAAATGGATGGCTAGAAATTAATTTTCTATATACTGTAATTAATTTTATCATTATTTAAGTAAGACAAACGGATTAGTACTCATTTAAAAAGAAATATAGTAAATAATTTGCAATAATTCATATTCTCTAATACCGCAATGATAATTCTAGAAATTTAATTAAGATTGTACGTAATGTTTCATTAAATGACATGCTATAAGCTAAAAAATAAAAAAAAGACAGTCCTCCCCAATAGCGGACACCTCCCAATAACGGACAAAACTTCCGGTCCCGTGACTGTCCGTTGTTCGGAGGTAACACTGTACCTACAAAGCAAGAACACAGAAACAGCGCACCCTGCAAACTAGTGTCCAATTACTTTACAACCCCACACTTTACAAAATCCTTACCTCCTGCCTTACAGACAAAATTTACATAAACTTTAAAATTCTTTCCGAACCGCAAAAGGGATGTAGCACGAATTCCCAGGGTTATAAGGAGCAACTCTGTATTAACTCAGTAATCCTGCAGAAGTTGCGCGCGAAGAATAGGAACCTACATACAGCGTACATAGACTACATGAAGGCATTTGATTTGGTCCCTCATTCCTGGCTGCTAGACACTCTTCATCTCTACAAAATACACCCCAAGATCACAGCATTCTTCGATTCCACGATGAAGAGTTGGAACACAACATTACACCTAAGCACCTCCAATATCTCCATGACTGCAGTCCACATAAGGAGAGGTATTTCCAGGGAGTCTCCTTGAGTTCTCTTTGGTTCTGCATCACCTTGAATCCATTGAATGCTAGACAACACAAAACACGGTTATAGGCTTACCTCAGGCACTGACACCATACAAAATCACACATTTACTCTACATGGATGATATTAAACCCTACGCCACACACAATCACAACTTACTAATTTGCTACAAGTCACAACACAGTTCACCAAAGAAATTGGGGTGGAATTTGGAATTGCAAATGCCGCAACTACATATAACATGAGTGAAGACTTAGAATTTGTATGGGTTTGAACTGGACCATAGGTTGGCCATCTAATTCATGGAAGAGAGACAGACCTGCAAGTACCTGGGCTTCCAGCAAGCACACGTCATTGACAATGCAAACTCAGTACAACGCAAATGAAAAGCAACTACACACACTTAGGGAACACTTCCGCCATAGAGCACAACTCTCCTCAATCCAGTCAGCCATTGTCAAGGCTGACACACACCTCACCTGGACCTCGCAAAACCTTCTCTAACCACTCACTACCCCTGACACCCACACAAAGCAGCTGCGTGAATCAAAGGCTCGTAAGGAACTCCAGGGCAGACATCGCCATGAACTCAGCCAGCCTGATGTCAACTTGGAAGTGTCAAACAGATGGCTGACAAGTGATGAGCTGTTTGGGGAGACCGAAGGGTTCCTGATTGCCATACAGGACCAAGTTTTCCCCACACGCAACTGCAAGAAACCCATTCTATACGCTGGAAACACAAATGACAGGAAATGCAGGAAATGCCACACTATCCATGAGACGATCGAACACGTAATATCAGGCTGTCCCCTTCTCTCCCAAACAGACTACCTCCACCGACACAATCAGGTAGCATCAATCATTCATCAACAGCTAATTGCCGAGTGCAGCAAGCTTCAATTAATTTTGATGGCTGCATTGTGGACATAGCTAAAATTAGTGGAGGGTGATGCCCAAGAAAAAGTTTATTATAGCCTTTGTTTTAAAATTGTGTGAAAGGAAAAAAATATGTATAAAAAGAAATTTATTCAGAAACTTGATAAATTTCTTTTTATACATTTTTGTTTCCTTTCACACAATTTTAAAACAAAGGCTATAATTTTTCTGGAACAACACCCCCCCACTAATTTTAGCTACGTCCACAATGCAGCCATCACAGTTAATCGAAGTTTGGTGCACTCGGTCATTACACTCACTTTTTAAGAACACAGTCCCGTACTTTAAGTACATACCACAAAGCATATTAGAGTCGCCCTCATATAAGCTGTGCTGGGACCGCCCCATTCATACAAACAAAACCATACATCACAACAGACCTGATATCACACTTGTAGATAAGGTCAACAAACAGACCTATCTCATTGATATTGCAGTGCCTATCAGCAAGAACATGCAGAAAAGTTATGCAGACAAGATCAGTAAATACACCGATCTAGCACAAAGCTTCAGAAGCAGTATAATAATAATAATATTTTTTTATTATGATTTCTAAATACAAAATTTACAGTCCCGTTAGGAATGACAAATTCCTATCAACAGGTTCTGAATATAGGTATACTATAAATTATTTAATTAATTTTGAATACAGTGTTAAAAAACATTAAAAGACTTACATCAAAGTATAGTTTTCAAGTGGCTTTTTTTGCATATTTACTGCTAAATGCTACTTCTCCAAAATTTTTTATTAGGCAGTAACGTAATTTAAAAGGAAAGATAATTTTCTGATTTAATTCTATATACATTTGTACGTATGTATATTAGAGTTACCTATGTTTAGCTATAAGAACTAGTAACAATAAATATTAAGGACATTGGAAGTATACAAAATTCAAACAGCCGACAACCAATGGCAAAGGAGAACCAGCCCCACCCCCACCTACGAAAGAAGGGAAAGAGGAAAAGAAAGAAAAGGAGTTCGCCCCTTAACTCGTAACGGAAGAGATCTTTGGAGACATTGTGGAACTTCCAGAACCACCTTTGGAGACATTGTGGAACTTCCAGAACCACCTTTGGAGACATTGTGGAACTTCCAGAACCACCAGAAATTCCTCCACACAGAGCCATTGTACAGAAGAGGGAAGGAGAGTTGGAATTGAAGAGAAACTACATCTTAGCTCGGCAGCCAGATACAGTATTTACAATAACAACGAAAACAATTAAACAATAGAAATTCAATCTTTTTGTGTGTTTGTGTGTGTTATGATTTCTGAATACAAAAGTTACAGTCCTCTTAGGAATGACATATTCCTATCAACAAGTTCTGAATATAGATATAATATAATTATTTAATTAATTTTTAATACAGTGTTAGAAAATATTAAAAAAACTTTAATTAATGTATAGTTTTTCAAGTGATTTTTTGTCAAGTAGACCGCTAGGTGCTAATTTTCCAAAATTTTATATTATGCAGTAACATAATTTAAAAGTTAAAATAATTTTCTGATTTAATTCTATATATATTTGTACGTGTGTATATTGTCTGTTTAGCTGATTGTTGTAGAATACATTAAGAACTAGTAACAATAAATGTTAAGGACATTGAAAGTAAATTCAACTTAATAATTAAATGAAATATACAGGTTTTACAATAACAATGAAAACAATTGAACATTAGAAATTCATTCTAATTACATTTTAACAGCCACTTTTTTAATAGGTTCTTCATATTGAATATGCTTCTATTTTTTATATATATTTCATTTTCATCTATATTGATGAACAAATTTTCAATTATATAGTTAAAATTCCTCTTTCCATAGTCATTGTATATAAGAGGTTAGGGAAGACGGATATTTTTCTTGTTAGATTATATGATGATTATTTTTCTTCTTTCTTGTGCTCAAAGATTTTATAATAGTTTTTAATTAGTATGTTGTATTTGAATTTTTGAAAAATTTGTCCATGGAGGTGGATCACATATAATTATAAACATATAATAATAATAATATGTTTTTTGATCATTTTTGTAGAAACATATCTAAAAATAAATGATTTATTTTGATAAACTATTGCTTTTCTAAAAAGAAATAAAACATTCAAATAGGTAGCATATTTATAGAATAAAAGCATATAATTTATTTATTAATGATATTTGAGAAATAAAAGGTAAATTTGGGTTGAGAAGTTATTGTTACAGATTTCTACGAACAAAAATTACAGTAAACCCGGAAGGCGGGTGGCGCCCTCTAAAAACATTGAAAACTGCTTTTAGAACCCATATCTTCGTTGATTTCAGGTTTTCGAGTTAGCAGCACTCACCAATGAATCGGACTTGCGTAACTTTCAGTTTTGGCGGAAACTTTGGAATATCAGCTCCAATCACTTAAGTTTTTGGAAAATCCTGCTTTATTGCTAGAGTGGGTTGTGGTAAGGATCTATTTGTTCCAATTATAATAAAACGTCTTCATTCGCTTGGTTGATATTGAAATAGGCTTAATATGTTGTATGAAAAATGAAATAGGCTTATTCTCCATTCGATACAACTTTCTTAGCCTTAACAATTGCTTTTCTTCAGTGTAAAAGTTGTGTGTCTTTTTTTTTTTTACATGGATTTAAATGGAATTCTAACATGTTCATTTCAATATTGAAACAAAGATTCGAAAATAGAGGGATTTAGGTAATTTCCTATTCTATGTTCGTAAAATCTTTAGTTATGCCTGGTATTGTTAAGATAATTATAAGCGTAATTTCGTTAAAAGCCAGACAGATAACGAACAATTTCATTCATTCACAGTTTTCTGCCAAGGGCAGGTCCTTCACTGCAAACCCAGCATTCTCCAATCATTCCTATTTTCTGCCTTCCTCTTTGTCTCCACATAAGATTCATTTACCGTAACGTTGTCTATCATTTGAATCTTCTTCTGCCTCGAACTTTTTTACCGTTCACCATTCCTTCCAGTGCATCTTTCATTAGGCAGTTTCTTCTTAGCCAGTGACCCAACCAGTTTCAGCATTATTCTATCTTCACCCACTCTTTCTAGCACAGCTTCATTTCTTATTTTGTCTGTCCATTTCACATGCTCCATTCTTCTCCATTTCCACATTTCAAATGCTTCTAGTCGTTTCTTTTCACTTCGTCGTAATGTCCATGTTTCTGTCCCATACAATGCCACACTCAACACAAAGCACTTCATTAGTCTCTTCCTTAGTTCTTTTTCCATAGGTCCGCAGTAGATGCTCCTTTTCTTATTAAAAGCTTCCTTTGCTATTGTTATCCTCCTCCTCTTGGCAGCAGCGCATGTTACTACTTATAGCACACCCTAAGTATTTAAAGAACGAACAAAATTAGAAGGCTTATTTCAAAATGATTTTGCACGTTCTTTTACTAGAAAAACTAACCCTCATGAGGCTAACTGCGAACTTTAAAACAGGAAAAAGATTTTGAAAAATGTTGTTTAATCATAATTCTCTGTGTTTTTTTTTTTTGCAGTAAAGTCCCCGACTGAAATTTTAATAGTAGGTAAACGAAAATTCTGAATAAAAATTATAATTAAATTAAAAAGTAAACACAAAAGCCAAAAAAAAAAAAAAAACCTGCAAATTTACGACAAAGTCTTTATATCAATCTTTTATTAATTTTTTTGATATTTAAATTCTTCTATATTAGAAATTAAATTAACATTTTGTGAAATCATAAGACGAAATAACATTTTAATATTACCACTTCTTAAAAACTATCACTTCTTGGCAATGCCTTTTTAACAACGTGTAGATCATGTCTTTAGTACATGTCAATGCTGAGATGTGAATTTCTCATGATGGACGGACAGACAGAGCCGGGGATATAAGGCTTCTCCTGATATGAGCTAAACTCTGTGTAGAACCCTAAAAGTCATATGATCGATCTATCGTTGGACCTTATATCTGAATCAGTATAAATCGAATTAGATATGTTTATAAAGTATAAATAAAGTAGTACTTGCAATATAATATGGGATATGATTAAGTTGTGTATACAATCAGTTAAAAAATAAACTTAGAATATCAGGATAGGAAATGAGTGTAGTTTGGAGAACAAAGTTTTGTTTCCTGTTTGCTCCATTTGTCATCTGACGAAGGGATCTGCATTTGGACATGTAATGAAGAATTTTTTTTTTAATATTTTTTAAGTGTGTTCCTTCCCAATTGTTAATATTAATCATCATATGAATATAATGGAAAATTTAAGGACGGGTCATTCCATTTCGATTCAAAAAATGCAGTGTGCACCACCATTTTTCATTTTGATGAAAATTTGTGTGTGTATTCTACCTACCTCTTAGACCTTATAAATGTCTTTGGTGCATTTTTTTAAAAAATTTATACCTTCACATACTGTATAGGTAATTTTATGCTACAGCCAAAAGCAAAAAATTGTATTTCAGAACTTTTTCTTTTGAGCTCTAACTTTCTTCCATTTCTTCCTTTCCTATTTTTATATTGTGATGCTGAGCCATCTGAAACATAGACTATTATTAAAATTGAAGGATGGTCCGACTTCTTGGATGGATCTTTTGAAAAGCAAATAATGCAATGGTGTTATGATAAAGGTAGTCGCTATCAAAACAAAAGCTTTGAGTTTGGATCTGTCCGTCCTTTCTCCAGTAGATGACTTATCTTTTCTAATAATATATTTTTAAAAAGAAATGTTATATAAATGTTTCTAAACTTGGGTTTCCTTAGCTAAGACAAAATGGCGGGTCAAAAACCAAAGCACATGTTGTAAAGTGTAAAAACAAAAAAAGGTGTGCAAGGTGGATTAGGGATGGATGGTTGGGTCCATGAATTTTCTAACTATTCATGTTGTATTCATTCTTTTGGAATTGTGCATAAGTGTTTTTGTGAAGTCCTATTGTGCTGAGGCTGTTGCGCAATGTGTGAGGCACCAGACCAGTAGTGGACAGGATGATGGGTACAACACGTAGTCAGTCCTACCTTCACTGCTTCTGGAGATCTTATACTAAGTCGGTGTATTGTATTATTGTTATTATTATTTCCCAATCTGAACACGATACTTAATTAGTAGTACAAATAATGTTTTTTCAGGATAATTTTTTTTTAGAACTGTAGACCCTTGTAACTCCCAAGCAATTTTTAAGAACAAATCATTTTTTTTTCTTTTTTTGTGAAGCAGATAAAAAGTACTTTAGTTCATACGAGTAAAACTATTTTTACCCCTCACCTCACATGCTGTTTTTTTGCCTTAAAAACTGCATTTTCAGAAGATTTCAATACTTCTGGACATCATATCTTACGAAGGGGTCAGAATAATAAGCCATTTTTTTTTATACAAATAGTATCCATCGACCTGTATTTAACAAAAAAAAATTGACTTTATATTCGAAGCTCTTCAGAAGTCATAAAATATCCAAAACTGGTAAAAAATTAGTTTTATGTGAACTTTGACTTGAAAAAAAAATAGGCTTAGTCTTCCAAAAATTTCAAATTTGGTAATAACACAGAAAAAAAAATATATTTTTTTTTTTAATCTTTCAAATAAGGTATGACTGAGCCTTGTAGCTTTGACTGGAATAGTTACAGCTCAAAAGAAAAAGTTCTGAAATACCATATTTTGCTTTTGGCTATAGTATAAAATTATCTATGCAGTATGTGAAGGGGTAAATTTTTTAAAAAAATGTACCAAAAACATTTATAAGGTCTAGGAGATAGGTAGAATTCAGAAACAAATTTTCATCAAAATCAAAAAATTATTTAAAAATTTGTTGAATTAACATGGAATGACTCGAACGGTAAAAAGAAACAATGCCGAAGTTTTTTGGACTCTCCATTTCAGTGGAAATTAGGACAGAAGTGAAAGAGTCTTTGGAGGTTAGCTCTTGGGAATAGAGAAGAAACAAGAACTAAATCAGCACATGAATAAATTAAAATTGGCTGTCTGTTTCAATTATAGGGAGGAGTTGGGAACAGCTGTTTGGTCCTTCTACGGACTCATCAGCCCAACCCCACCTCCCTGATAAAAAAACCAGAAAGGCAAGATCATCATAATTATAAAGGTCACAGCCACATCTAGCAGTAACCCCCTAAAACAAGAAAGGCAACAAAATAAATGTTGTGTTGTTTAACACAAACAAAACAGCCTTTTCCTACAACTAGTAGGCAGAAAGGCATTAAAATACAAGAACGAAAAGTTCAAAAAAGCTAATTAAGCTAAATAAAACATTTAACGTGCTGTACAAATTGATTAAAAAAGGGGAAACAAGAACTAAATCAGCACATGAATAAGTTAAAATTGCCTTTCTATTTCAATTATAGGGAGGAGTTGGGAACAGCTGTTTCGTCCTTCTACGGACTCATCAGCTCAACCCCGCCTCCCTGATAAATGGACAGAAGTGAAAGAGTCTTTGGAGGTTAGCT